>MJUU01049768.1:31294-50041 GCA_002080025.1 Modiolus philippinarum
AGAAAAAAATCCCATCGAAATCTGATAAAAAATAAAAATTCTACATAATCTACAAATTCGCAATTTTGGCCCCATTCTGCCCCTCATAGCTGGGAAAGGAAACAAGTTATCAAAAATCTAATAGCTGAGCGCCATATTAATTTTTCACAAGGAATCCATTGAAAAAAACTGCATCAAAATCGGACTAAAAATAAAAAAATTAATTTTTTTGAGATTTGCCCCTGTTGGGCCCCATTTATCTCGTGAGCGGTACATGCTACGTGAAATCCGTTGGCATATCCCAGATTGGAAATTTCCTCAGGAGCACACTGAAACAAACCCCATCAAAATCCAACAATTAATAAAGATTCTACAGTCAAAAATGTGAAAACACCCAATTTCACCCATTTTTGGCCCCTTTTTCTAAAACGGGCGGGGCCATCAACTCAAAATTAAAACCTCTGTTTACGCGTGTGCCAAGATACATCATACTAAAATTTCATAAAGATCTGTCCACTAGAAGCAAAGTTATGCTCTCCACAGACGCCGACGCCGACGCAGACGCGGACGCCGACAACGCCAACACCATACCAATATACGACCGCAAAATTTTTGCGGTCGTATAAAAGATAATCAGAGAAATAGACATAAAAACATACAGATAACTAAAATTCAAAGAAACTGTAACAACTTATGATTCTAAAGTGCAAATCAAATAAAAGCATCTACAAGATCAATAATTAGCCTATATTTCTACATGTTCTATCTGCTGATACTGAAGTAAATAAACATCCAATAATACAGCTACACTGGCATGACTGGCAGACAGATAATCTAGATTAAGGTGTTAATCCTTTGTCTTGTCACTTTAGATCATCTGATAGAGATCAAATGATTACTGTATTATTTACACATAAAATTAATCTTCTATACCCATCTACTACTGTAGTTATGGCGGATTTCCCGGATGATTAACATATTTTATTTGCAATTCTTCAATGAACATACCAATATTCCTCTAGTAACACCTATAAAACTCCTTCTAATCTCCTGTCTTTCGTCTTCTTGTTAAGCAATCAAGCTTCTATAGAATTCTATTGTATACCAATTTGTACTGCCTGAAGGGGTGTACCTTGATACTCCAGTGATGACAAATTGGTATACAATAGAATTCTACATAAGCTTGATTGCTTGACGAGAAGACAAAAGACGGGAGTTTAGAAGGAGTTTTATATAGATGTTACTAGAGGAATATTGGTATGTTCATTGAAGAATTGCAAATAAAATATGTTAATCATCCGGGAAATCCTCCATAAAATTGTGTAGTTGCATTGCTTGCTTACTTTTCACAAAAGTGTGATAAATTTGTGTGAATCTATTTTTAATCAGCACTTTTCCAAGTCACTTGACAGTGAAAAGCTAGTAAGTTCATCATGACCTTATTCTAAGATTATTTGTCAGGTAGGATTATCATATCAGTGATTAAATGATTTTCTACACCATACAGATACATCTTATTTGAGTTCTGTCTGATTCAGAACCAAATAATTTAGTTTTTCTTGTCATATCAATGTGTTGTTTCCCTGTTTCTGTTGTTTTATTATAACTAGTATATTCAAGCTTTTTAAATCTGCAAGCATGGGTAGTCTTTGATGAAAAAAGTTAATGGACAGACAGGCCAACTGGACGTATGGAAAGACAGACAATGCAAAATGAACACAAATGGTACCTACATCTTGATTTGGCGTCCTAACATTATTGTGTCTCTCAGATTTGATATCTCCATCAGTAATAAACATTGACATTTGGGTGCAAAAATTGTTACAAATACATGTAAAATGTACATGGATTCCTAAAAACTTTATATAAAGGTATCTCAATCACAACTGACCACAAATGTTTGAACAGCATTTAATGCTATTGACATTTAACCGCAAATATTTTCACAACTTGTACTTGGCCAGATACTTTAAAATTGTCACCTATCTATGGATTATGCTTATTTTTGAAGGTTGAATGCAAGTTATTGGTGCTATTTGGGTGGTACATAGGTTGTTGTGTCATAAATCCAACATCTTTCCACTTTTATTTGAAAAAATTTATAAAGCCAGAACTGCTGGCTGCACATCTAACAAAGGATGCAAAGAAACATGTACAATATTAGCTCTTAAGATCAAATCATATTCCATCTTTTATGATTACATTTTAACTGATCTTATATCTTTTGATGCAAAATCTGAACATAAAACAGACATTCAGGTGGTAAAAAATCACATAGTAATGTACCTCTTATCTTCTAATGCCATATCAACTTAATTAGTAGATTCTCATCCCACCTGCCCAACCAAAAATCCGCACTTGTTTTTAATTTTTTCAAAACTACGATTTCATTTTAACTTTCTTTCACATTCCTGGAAATAAAGGGCTACGCCAAGCGCAGCATGATACGACCGCAGCATGTCGACCACTGAAATTTCAACAAAAGTAGTTTGAAGTGAATGTGGACACAGTAAAGAGCTTGACACAATAATTAGATGGACACAAAAAGAAGCTAGACACAGTTATTAGCTAGAAACAAAATAGGGAAAAAACCCTTTTGATTACTTACTGATAAAAAAACGTAAGAGCTATGCAAAATATGTACTATCAACTAAAACTTTACATCCATAGAAATTCAAAGAAAAAATCCCATCGAAATCTGATGAAAAAAAAGATATGACACATTTAGAAAAATTGCAATTTTGGCCCCTTTGACCCCTTGTAGCTCCGAAACAGTATAAAGAGCTACAAAAAATCCGTTGACATACTACTGAAAGCTTATATCAAGAGGAATCCAAAGAAAAAAATCCCATCGAAATCCGATGAAAAATAAAGATTTGACATATTTAGAAAAATTGCATTTTTGGCCNCCCGTAAATATTGTCTATTTCGTAAACTATATCAAATAACTTTCTTAATCGAACGGTGACATGTAGATTTTTTCAGCGTAACAGATAGCTTAAGTATATATCTCTGAAATATCAAAAAATTAAAAAACTCTGTCTGATATTTATTTTATATGAAAGATAAACAATAAGCATGTTCTCAAAGTTCCCTATATATTCTTTGTAAATATTGCTGAAAAATACTGAATTTGACCTGATTTTCAAAGCCAGATAACAGGAAAAGATGATCAGTGACATATCATTTTTAGTTTATTTTTGGAACATATAGGTTAAGACCTACAAAATATCTTAAAATAAAAAAATTCTGTCTGATATTTTTATTAGGATCGAACTACCTTAATATGATAATGTTGTTGTTTTGAAAATAAGAGAAATAAATTCTTTTGGGTGTGTACATAGGTTTTATATCTCAAAATAAAGTTTTAGAACAATGTTCCCTGTATTTATCATACCTTTTCATATAAAAAGCAAAACACTGATATTGCAGCAAATTTAAGCTCTGTTGACAACAATTTTGACAAATTTTGTATCTTCAGTCCATTAAAAACCACAGATGATTGACAACAAATAACCTATAGGCCCTGAAAGTAATGCTGACTTAAGCTTTTCATTGGAGGAAAATGCCTTAGTTTTATAAAATTTCTAAACATTTTACAATGGAATTCACCTTCCTGCTTTTCCCGATTGGTGTTGCTGCCGCACTATCAGGTAAGTCGTGGGAAGTGGTATTTCACGCATGTCCAAAAATTGTTCTTGTGCGTGAATTTTCCCAGTATCACGACATCACAGAACAAAACCTGATAGTGCAGTAGTGACACCACATGGGACAAAATATGGAAAGTGAATTCAATTCTGCTCTCTAATAATTCTGTAATGACCAATTATTATAATGTCTTATAATCATGATTCTTGATACGTGTAAAAATGACCGATTATTCCTTGAGGATGAATTTTTGAGATTGTTGACATGGCATTTTTTGAATTTCTGATATAGTAGATTAAAATGAGATACAGCATATAGTTTGATCATCAAACAATGGGAAGGCAAACAAAACAACTATAAGCCCAGCCTTCAAGACATGGAGGTTTTTGTTACTTCTTGATTAGCAAGCTAAGCATTACTGAGTTCTATGTGATTTCAAAAAGTAAGCCAAATCTGAATAAAAAAAAAATGTGTACAAATTAAAGATGGACAGAGTTTAAATATCAGCCAACTACCTGGCTAAAGCAGCATCTGAAAGCAGGGCAGGCAAATATTTCAAACGATTTTCATACTGTAAACCGGGAAATTTCGCAGCAGTTTTATTTTCGCGATTTTCGCGTTTGGAATGGAAGCGCGAAAATAAAATGGCGCGAATATACTTGTCTATTATTGAAGTCAATGGTCAACAATTTTGCAGCGCGAATTCAAAACTGCGCGAACTAAAATCCTGTCAATTCACCGCGAATTAAAAACGGCGCGAAAATTTCCCGGTTTACAGTACTCTGATATTATCAACACTCTTTAACATTGAATTCAGTGATGACAAAATTTTCAGGAAAGTTTTCTACCGTGAGATGGATGACATGCCTTTCTACAAACTGTTCCAATACCTGTGTCAGACATAACAAACTGAATATGATGGTTTACTTGGTTGTGCAGAGGTCACCTAAATATGTCCTTACTATGACAAAGCCATCACAAAAACACCATCAACCCATCCAAATTTTCCCTATACTTACATCAGCCAGTGAGTTCTGTGCTGTAACAAACTCAGTACTACTGTCACTCTCTAGAGTTTTACTGAATGTCTTGTCTTCATCAGGGGTCAAAATACGGTGAGGGATGTTCATCTTACTATTGTCCCTCCTACAAAAAATATATATTTATTTAATTGCGTGCATAATATATAATAGACAAAAGCTCATTAGATGGGTAACTGTAAATAAATTAAACTGAAGCTACATGTACCTTCATATGTAGCTGTGAAACCATATCACTATTTATAAGTCATTTTGTTATAGTTTGAAATTATCACAAGGACCATAAAATGCATCTTCTCAAATCCTGACTAGGTGCACAAGGAAATGGGTATGACAAGTGATTTATACAATATATGGCTGTTCTTTTGCATTTAATCATGATGTACTTACAAATGGAATGATCACACCTAGGACCTGAGTCTTGACCTTTATGATCCTGATTCAACATATTACAAAGCAAGCAGACATAACCAGTGGCGGATTTAGGGTTTGGGGGGGGGGGGGGGGGGGGGGGGGGGGACATGGGCCCCCTTAGTCGGAAAATATTTAAAATTCCTAGTGATTTAAAAAAAATATTGGGTTCCATGGCCCCCATTTTGAAAAAATATTGGTCGCGCCCCCCTTAGCAGAAAGTCTGGATCCGCCACTGATAACATATATATTTGAAATGGTACATGATTTTGTCCACCATGTAAGTAGTTTCTAAGTCAAATATAGGTTATTAGTTTACTAGGGAGCTGTAATACATTAATATCAACTTTAATCTTAGAAGCCTCATTCGTCAGTAAAAAACAAAACAATTTTTAAAAGAGTAGTCTCACATCAGACTATTATTAAACACGAAAAAATAATCAGAGAAACAGACATAAAATCATACAGATAACTAAAATTCAAAGAAACTGTAACAACTTATGAATCTAAAGTGCAAATCACAAATAAAGCATCTACAAGATCAATAATAAGCCTATATTTCTACATGTTCTATCTGCTGATACTGAAGTAAATGTCCAATAATACAGCTCCACTGGCATGACTGGCAGACAGATAATCTAGATTAAGGTGTTAATCCTTTGTCTTGTCACTTTAGATCATCTGATAGAGATCAAATGATTACTGTATAATTTACACAAAAAATTAATCTGAATCTGACACATTTCTATACCCACATACTACTGTAGTTATGGCATATTTCCCGGATGATTGAAGTATTTTATTTGCAATTCTTCAATTAACATACCAATATTCCTCTAGTAACACCTATCAAACTCCTTCTAATCTCCTGTCTTTTGTCTTCTCGTCAAGCAATCAAGCTTCTATAGAATTCTATTGTATACCAATTTGTACTGCCTGAAGGGGTGTACCTTGATCCTCCAGTGATGACAAATTTGTATACAAAAGAATTCTACATAAGCTTGATTGCTTGACGAGAAGACAAAAGACGGGAGTTTAGAAGGAGTTTTATAGGTGTTACTAGAGGAATATTGGTATGTTCACTGAAGAATTGCAAAAAAATATGTTAATCATCCGGGAAATCCTCCATAAAATTGTGTAGCTGCATTGCTTGCTTACTTTTCACAAAAGTGTGATAAATTTGTGTGAATCTATTTTTAATCAGCACTTTTCCAAGTCACTTGACACTGAAAAGCTACTAGTAACTTCATCATGACCTTATTCTAAGATTATTTGTCAGGTAGGATTATCATATCAGTGATCAAATGATTTTCTACATCTCATTTGAGCTTAGTCTCTACATTCTGTCTGATTCAGAACCAAATGATTTAGTTTTTCTTGTCTTTTCCATGTGCTGTTTCCCATTTCTGTTGTTTTATTATAACTAGTATATTCAAGCTTTTTAAATCTGCAAGCATGGGTAGTCTTTGATGAAAAAAGTTACATGTAATGGACAGACAGGCCAACTGGACGGATGGAAAGACAGACACAAAAATGCAAAATGAACACAAATGGTACCTACATCTTGATTTGGCGTCCTAACATTATTGTGTCTCTCAGATTTGATATCTTCATCAGTAATAAACATTGACATTTGGGGGTAAAATTGTTACAAATACATGTAAAATGTACATGGATTCCTAAAAACTTTATATTAAGGTAACTCGATCACAACTGACCACAAATGTTTGAACTGCATTTAATGCTATGGACATTTAACCCCAAATATTTTCACAACTTGTACTTGGCCAGATACTTTAAAATTTTCACCTTACTATGGATTATGCTTATTTTTGCAGGTTGAATGCAAGTTATTGGTGCTATTTGGGTGGTACATAGGTTGTTGTGTCGTAAATCCAAGATCGTTCCACTTTTATTTGAAAAAATTTATAAAGCCAGAACTGCTGGCTGCACATCTAACAAAGGATGCAAAGAAACATGTACAATATTAGCTCTTAAGATCAAATCATATTCCATCTTTTATGATTACATTTTGACTGATCTTATATCTTTTGATGCAAAATCTGAACATAAAACAGACATTCAGAAGGTAAGAAATCACATAGTAATGTACCTCTTATCTTCTAAGGCCATATCAAGTTAATTAGTAGATTCTCATCCCACCTGCCCAACCAAAAATCCACACTTGTTTTTAATTTTTTCAAAACTACTATTTCATTTTAACTTTCTTTCACATTCCTGGAAAAAAAGTTGTCTCCAGAACAGGAATTTTATCCTTTAATGAACATAAATACCTATTTTTTGTCAGAATCTTATTTGATTTTAAGACCTAATAAAAAATAAAATATAAAAGCCTTCTGCCCATCCCATTATTTTTTATGACCCTGGATGAGAATTTGAATCATTAATTAATTTGATGTGGCCTAATATATATCTGATGTAACCTTTCTGCACGAAAATAACATACCTATGTTCATTGTTTGTGTGTTGATACCATGTAAATTTTAGCATTTTTCTAATAAAACTTGAACAATAACAAATATCCCCATCATCAAAACCGCCCTGCTTTTGTTACTGTCTAACCACTAATCCTGTGATTTACAATGTCAAGTTATTGAGGAAGCACTGTACCAATCAGGCCAATGAAAGTGTTAGACTTTCCTTCATTTCTGAAAGACATTACAAACTGACCACTGTCCTGCTGAAAAATATCCATTTTTTTTACTTATTAGTTAACATGATCCCCCCAAAGATTGAAGATCCATGATAACAACAAGACAGGATTTCAAATGGTGCTGTCAACCAGATAACATAAAAATGAAAAGTACCTTTCTTTTCTGTACCAGTCTAGCTATCTGACCTTATGTCTGCATGTAATGTATACCAGTATCCTAGTGGAACTCCCACTAAAACTAGCAATTTCAAAACAACATATATTCAAGATACTATTACCCATCTACAGATAATAACCTTGAAAATATGTATACCCTATAGAGCCTTTTATCAATGTTTTTCACTTTCAAAGTAAATGTTATTTATGTGTAACCTGTACATATTTGTACAAAATCAAAAGAATTGATAATTATGGCAAATAATTTATGTACATACATTAAGATTCTTCTTACGATGAAATTACGTCATCATGGGGACATACCTACATGTCAATTGTTGTTATTTCCTTAATACAACATATAACCATATGCATACGAATGATTACTTAATTTCTCGATAGATTTTTCAAAAGATTGGGTAAAGCTACCAAAAAAACTGAAAACTGAACACATCATATCATACTGACATGATTTAAATGTACACCTAAATTTGTATCATAGCTAAGTCTTACTTGAAGTTTAATAAATTTCAAATATACAGTGATATATATATATATATATAACAAGTGTGGACCCAAATTGATGTTTCGCCCGTCCCTGCTTGATCGCAAAATTGATGTGAAAACTCAAACTGCCTAAATCTGAAAACTTAACATGTTCACTAGACTGTGAAATTAGATTAACTGACAAAAGCAATATAGCAGACTGTCACATATCACCCAAAACCAAAATTCCAAATATAAATGACCTACCACTGATAGATATTGAAAAACCAAACATGTTCACCAGACCATGAAAATGAGGTCAAGGACTAAAGATAATAAGCAGGCTGTCATCTTCCATCTCAGACAAACCCACATGCCAAATATTATTGAATACATTAATAGATACTAGGAAACTTAACATGATCACTGGACCATCAAATTGAGGTCACAGACACAAGCCATATAGCAGACTGTCATGTACTATGCAAGACCAACATATACACCAAATATCATTGCCCTACCACTTATAGTTATTGAGAAAATGACATAATCACAAAAACTTAACATGCTCACTAGACCATGAAATTGTGGTCAAGGACAAAAGCCATATGACAGACTGTCATGAACTACCTAAGAACAACCTACATACCATGTATCATTGACCTACCACTTATAGTTATTGAGATATGGATCTAATCAAAGAAACTTAACGTGGTCACTAGACCGTGAAATTGAGGTCAAGGACAAAAGTCATATGCCAGACTGACATGTACTACTCAAGACCAACCTATATACAAAATACCATTGACCTACCACTTACAGTTATTGAGATATGGATCTAATCAGAGAAACTTAACGTGGTCACTAAACCGTAAAATTGAGGTCAAGGACAAAAGTCATATGCCAGACTGACATGTACTACTCAAGACCAAGCTATATACCAAATATCATTGACCTACCACTTACAGTTATTGAGATATGGATCTAATCAGAGAAACTTAACGTGGTCACTGGACCGTGCAATAGAGGTCAAGGTCACATAATTTTATGTCCGTCAGGTAGCACTTGATTAGTACTACCACTGGACCAAATATGATGTTCCTACATCAAAGAGTTTTCAAAATATCCTGTATATAGTAAAAGTTAACGCCGTCGCCGTCATACTTTGCACGCCTATGTCTCGCTTTCAGCGACTTTCGTCGCGGGCGAGACAAAAAATGACCAAATTTTGGAACCATTCTTATTATAGAAAAAACACAATCCATTTTGAAAATACATGTAGTTATACCAACAGTTGAACAAGCAAAGGGTGTCGCATCGTCTCTGCGGCATTGTCATCAATTAAAACATGTAAAATGCAGGAGCAGATCCAGGATTTTTAGAAAGGGGTGCCTAAAAATGTCGAAAAATGGTATGAATTTAAAGATAATTTAAAAGTTGAATTATCTCCCTTCCCGGTCTCAGACAATAATTATACTCCTTCATGCACATATATAGTGTCCTTCCTTTGTGTAAAGTTTCATCAAAAATTTACAAGTGGTTAAGGAGGGGTTGTCTTACAAGAAGTGTGGACAGACAGGGTGAATCCTATATACCCCTAAACTTCGTTTGTGGGGGGTATAATTACTGGTATACAGGTAGTTTAAGGTAGTACGGGAGTTTAAAATTGCGCATCATTCTTGCGCATGTGACTTAAAATGGAATTCACTATGGGAACGTTGCCAAAACCATTTTCAATGTCTTATAATAGTTAAATTTGATGAAATATGCCACTTTTCTTAAGTAACCACGCAAAATACTGAACCTTTCAGCTAACTCCTGTTCTATTAAGGGGAGATAATTTGTATAGAAATAATAGGAAAAAAATAATTTTTTGCGATTTATTCAAAAATAAGTTCGGTGACCCCCAAATTTTTTTCATGGAAATTGAAGGACAGTATATAAGCTATTAATTTACCAAACTTAAAAAAAATCTATCTGATGTAACTTAAATAATTAACAATTTTGTTAAAATTCGCTAATTTTCCCTATTATTTCAACCAAAATAGCAGATTTTTACATTTCATATTTCATTCTTATATGGCCGGTGACCCCTTATTTTTATTTTATTTTTTGTATCAGGGTTCGCACTGGGCTTCGCCAATGTCGCAATTTGCGATTTTATTTTCATTCTGGCGACAAAAAATCGTTCCTGGCGATTTTTTTGGCGACAACTTTTTTCAAATCATCTTGCCGGTATTATCCAATTTTTACCCTTCTTAGTTGAAACCTTTCAGGATTTAATCATAGGTAATAATTAAATGTCAATTCATAGCCTCTGGCAACAATATTGTAGTCCATTGATTATTTCCGGTCATCTGTTGATTGCATAACCTGTTTATTTACCTGTGCACGTGCCAAAATGACTTGTGACAGATACAAGCCCAATCAAAGGAATCAAAGGAATTGAAAGAGTATTATTATACACTAAAATTTTATACTTTTCTTTTTTTATTTCGTTTAATATCACTTCTTATTTTCCTAAATGTTCACCAAACATGCCAAAACAAACGGATTAGATTATGCAATTATGAAGTTGAGTTACTTCCCCTTTTCTTTGTTGTGAAAACGAAATTAAAGAGGCTTTGAGTGTTACTTTTTACTAAAAATTGTATATCAAGTCTTATTAAATAAAAAATTGAACTAATTTTAAGGGATAATATTGAAGCTTAACAAACTTTATTCAAATAATTGCAAATTCAATTTTTGTTTAATACTTTTATTGACCTATTGAAAGATAAACTATTTATTTGAAACTTGACAAGCACATTAAATGTATAAAAGTTTTGCCTTTTCTCCCTCAATTAGTGAGACACCAGTGACATTAAGAGGGACATGGCAGTGGAAGACACACTTACTGCTGAAGACTGTAATTTAGGGTCCCACTGCATAAAGTAAAAACTTTTCACCAGCTTATGTTAATTGTAACTTAAAGAAGTAAATAAAATCAGGATAAAATTTATTTACTTGTACAAGTAAATTTAGATAAAATACAGAGGTTTTCTCCCCTCAGTGTCTCATTATATAAATTTTCATAGCATAATTAATAATTTTTTATGAAAGTTTCATTTCTTATCTTATCTTTTAAGTAAAAATTGATTAGGGGCACAATGTTTTTCTTGAGGCGCAAGCTAGCCAAAGATTAGTCCTTTGGGACTTTTAACAGCTGTTAATATTGAATTAAGTGGTCTACAACTTGCATCATTATCACATCAAGATTTATCACATGATGACGCTTGTAATTTGGTTTCATGTGGTCTGATAGGGTGAAAAGTGAGCCTGTAATAGGGAAAGCCTGTTTTGGAATAATGCAGTATATTTATACTGCATATTTCAAAGCTTACTTGTATAAGTAAAAAGTTTTTATTTGTAGAGGTAAACATAATCTTTACTGCTTCATGTAAATAAAATTGACTTTAGTAAGTGAAATGATTTCACTTTATCCAGTTGGAAAGCATGTAAATGATGAAGAAAAAAAAGATTTTAAAAAATTCCTCATTGTGAGGGGAATAAAAACATCTGTCTGCAGATGAAACATTAACGACTTTGAAGGACATAACTGAAATGTTTGAAAACAGTACCCGCAAAAGGCAGCAAACAAGGAATGTTGAGCATAAGGTTCAAACTGACAGCAAAGCATGTAAATGATAAAAGAATTTGTGCCATCAAAACAAAAGAATACAAAATAGAACTATTCTTTTAGTGTGGAAGAAAGAACACAAAAGTCTATCGTCCAACCTAGAAAACTAATTGAATACTTCCTAATTGGCGACAAATTTTTGTAATTGGCGACAGAAAATACAAGTTGGCGATTTTTCTGGCGACAGATATTCAGGAGCCAGAGCCATCCCTGTGTATGCTCTAATAACAAAGGGTAAATCATGAAAAAATAAGAAAATTCTATCTGATAGAATTTTAGACCCCCGTACCACCTTAAGTAATACAGAATTTCCACAGCTATTGTTTTCCTTGGAGGTGAAACAGTGTGGACTGTATGCATATCCCCCTACCCACCCTTCAATCCACTTCTGAAATGTTCTATTATTTTAGGAAGAGTGTCTGAATCTGTCATTCATTCCAAAATAACAATTTAGCTACAGGGGACAGGTGTGACAATTTGATCATATAATTAGGTCAGCAACAGGTCAATTATCCCAAATAGCCTTTTCACCCATAACTAGTCTCTTAAATAATTATACCCTTGGCCTTTCATACCGACATAATAATTGAACATGTTGTCCATTTAATATCATAATTTTAAGTATGATTACAAACATGATAAACACATGAAAGGACAAAATTAACATGGTATTAAGTGCTAACATTTAAAACTGTAACAGCCATGACAGGGAGCAAAAATATTTTAATAATACCAAATTAGATAATAAATTTCACACATTACATGCACCAATGGGTATGAAAAGAGCATATGTAACATTTTGAAAAGCAGATCAAATGAATTTGGTACTCAAATTAAACTACTTATTTCTGTAAACTCTTTTTGAAATTTTAAAGATTGTTGCTCAAAAGGTCAGCAAACTATTATGCAACATAATATGGGGACTTCATATGAGATGGTAGTGATTATGTACATGTATTTGAAGGAGAAAACACCAGAAGATCTGTCTCGAGTGCATGCCAGTGTATTAATACATACTGATGGCAAAAAACTTTTGATGAATTTGAACTACACCATTCCAGGTACTTTTTTCCATGTGACAATTGATAACTAGAGCTACTATGACAAAGCAACATCAAGAATCTCCCTTTCCCATTTTTTTTTCAAGTTCTATTCGAGTTATCTCCCCTTCCAAATTTCAAGCAGCAACAATTTACTTCTTGTAAATGTATTTTTCAGTTTTACCGGTATATTTATCTTTCATTCATCGATTATCAACTATCGCATTTATGTGCAAACTGAGAAGACAGAGTCTAGACACAGCAATCGCTACCTATGATACAATACTTTTTTCTATCCATGACTTTTTAGCTATAAGTTTTAGACCTCTTGCCCAAAATCTTGTTTGAATCACAGAAGTAATTTGGAGAAAATGCCGTCTACTTATAAATTGTGAGTTGAAGTCTTCCCCGAAGACATGGGACTTCTGATAAAGATGATTTATAGCGATACACGTCTTAAAATACCCGAGGTTTAACTGCAATTGACACAGGAGTTTTGTCAACTGCAGTGTACTTACCTAGGAGATTTTCTGCAATCCTCAAAAATATTGGAATGAAAAATTTTCTTACCTAAAATAATTCTTCTCAGTTAATCAAATTGTTCAGTTTCAATAGTTTTGATGAATTTATACAAACCCGAACTATTAAAGGAGAAAAGTAAAGTTAATCTATAACTTTTACAATAATTTGGATAAAATAATAATTATTATCAATTTTTATTACAAAAATGACTGTGATATGATCTTTTATATCTATTTCATTAAAATCAACATTTTTTTCAAGTACAATCACATTTTAAAAAATAAAATTTAAAAGTCACACTTTTTGGAAGGGAGATCACCAAGCAGATTTGTTTGCAACATTAATAAGCTCCCTTCCCAAAATACTGTGTTTTTGGAATTAAAAAAAAAAAATTATTATAATTGGTGAATAATCTTCACTTTATTGTGTGATTGTATATGAAATAATGTATCGGATGCATGGATATAAGCTATTTGTAATGTTTTGTTTTATTTTATCAAATGCATGCAATAGTGAACTATGAAATATACTTTTCTCATAAATCATTCCAGTAATTTTAAATTCATTAGATGCCTTTTCTTGATTGAACTAATACAAATGAGAAGAAATCTCCTGAGGTAAGAAAATTTTTCTTTGGTTTTTATGAAGCTGATTTCTGGGTAAGTAAACTGCAAATTTCAGAAACTCTTCTGTCATTTGCAGTTAAACCTTGGGTATTCTTACACGTGTATCGCTATAACATCACTGTAAATTAGAGGCTAAGAAGGTTAAAAAGAGGTAAAATGTTCTTGTAAGTTGATTGGGCCAATTATTACTCTTACCTTGCACAAAAAGAGTCGGACAAACGTCTTATGAACCTTTCATGTTTGATCTGTAGTCTACTCACACTGTCCGTGAAGGAAGCATTTCTCTTTACACTCTGAAAATATACACATGTAAATGTAGGGCACATCATGTTATGCCTTAATAAAGCAAAGAAATCATGAGCAAAATAGTAATTATAACTAAGGCCATACAAAATAATGATTAGATTCTCAGGCCATTTTTCAGAAAAAATGATGAGGCAGGGAGGGAGAAGATTTTTATTTTTATTGGATCAAAATCATGATGAGGCATCTTTTTACATTGCTGAAATGCCCAAAAAATAATGAGGCAGGTGATTCATTTTTTTTTTATTTGAAACTTAAATAAAAAGTTGAAATTAGTTTCCAGAAAAGAGACGAGGCAGGGGCCTGAGAAGCTAATGTAAATTTTTATTTTTCCTAAGCAACCAAATTTGTTTCTAACACAAACAATACGACAATGGGCATGGTCATTTAGACTGTTTGTTTCCAACAGGAACGATGCAAACGATGACATCTTTTGCACAAACGATGGATGCGAGGAATCATCGAGTAGTCTTTTGTCCCATTATTTCACATTATGTGATGCATTTTGTTTCTCACTCCATCGTTTAATTACACACGTACTGAATTTTTTAATAACCTATCCAATATTGTCCCAAGTTTTGTTCAATTGTCTGAAGAAGAGAAATTTGAATTTATTCTATCAAGTAATGATTATGATATTAAT
Source organism: Modiolus philippinarum (assembly GCA_002080025.1). NCBI lineage: Eukaryota > Metazoa > Mollusca > Bivalvia > Mytilida > Modiolidae > Modiolus > Modiolus philippinarum. Next base: position 46,502 of record MJUU01049768.1, read on the forward strand.
AAGTTGTGCTTGGAAAGTGTAAGTAACTATACAGAATCAGAAATGAGAAATGTTTGTATACCAGTTAATAAATGTACTTTCAGCCTCCTCAGCCATAACTGTATCAATATATATATATATATTTCTTTTTCTCATATGATAACTAATTTTTGTAAATATTTGTTTGTTGTTTGATGTATTTTGTATACATGTATTGTGTATTGATAACAATCCTTTTTTGGATTATTTATCAATAAATATTTGATTTGATTTGATTTTAATTACCAACAACACTGTATTCCACATGGATCATCTATTTTACACTATGTTCTGCTTGTTAACAAATAATATATCTATTTTTTATAAGGTTAATCGGGGTCATAATTTTAAAGCAAACGATGCATTTGTTTCTATCTCTCTTGTCGTTTGCTAAACGATGATGAACGGGACTTGTCATTTGCATCCTTTGTTATTAGAAAAAATGCACTCTTAATAAATAAAATATAAAATAAAACATCAAATAAAGTGCAAATTACAAATTGTCTTTATGAATTTCTACTATGCATAATACAAAAAATACCGAAGTTGCATAAGAAAACAGTAAATTATGTTCACTCAATAGCATATTATAAACATGGTAAATGGGAATGTCACTCATTGGTACATGTATCACTATTCAACATAAGTACTGAACTGTATTTGCATATATATATATATAAAACCATGATAAAATACATGCACATAGGTAAAAAAGATCTTATGGTGGCTTTGGGTCGTTGTCTCTTTGACACATTCCCCGTTTCCCTTCTTTTTTATATATTCAAAATGTGTAAATTTCAAGGTTCCAACATAATTAAATGTGACCAAAAAGATAAAATTACCTGAAACCTCATGTTTGATGCAAAATTTCAACCGGATACATGTATCTTAATTGATGTCACACAATGTACATTTGTATAATGAGTTTCATAATATAAATATTAAGTCCTTGTCTAAATCTGTGTCTTAATCAAAACTGTTTATACATCAGTTTAAGATATAATCTGTGAAACATTACTATATTTATAGATATATATTATAATCTTCTTAAAACTGTACATGTGAAGCCATAATAAGTAGAACTAATAACTATGTGAAATCATGGCTTCCTATAAAGATTAAACTATAAAGCATATAATGATTGTCCTTTGATCTTCACTTCTAATCATACAAATTACATAATGTTTAAAAGTTTAGTTTGTTTCTAATTTGCCTTGCTACTAAAATTTTGAATAAACTTTGGTTCATATGCAGTCCTTGTCTAACTGTAAAAAAACTGTATTTCTTTTTAGTGCATTTAATTTGTGACATTTTTCAACAACAAAAAAAAAACTGACCAAAAAAGGCAAGAAATTGTCTTTAAATCAATGAAAAATAAAGGGCTACGCCGAGCGCAGCATGATACGACCGCCTCATGTCGACCACTGAAATTTGAACAAGTGTAAACTAAAATTAATGTGGACACAGTAATTTGCTGGACACAATAAGGACCTTGACACATTAATTAACTGGACACAAACTAATGAAAATAAAAATTAGCCCTTTTAATCCCTTATTACTAGGATATTGTAAGAGCTAAGAAATTTTGTTGACTACCATCAAGAGAAATCCAAAGAAAAAACTCAGGTTGAAATCCAATGAAAAATAAAGATTTCACATATTTTGAAATATCACAATTTGGCCCCTTTGACCCCTTATAGCTTGGAAACCAAAGAGAAACGCAAAATATACTGCCATATCACTGAAAGCTTACAATGAGAACAATCTAAAGATGAAAATCCAATCAAAATCTAATGAAAAATAAAGACTTCACATGTTTCTAATAATTGCAATTTTGACCCCTTTGACCCCTTATAGCTCAGAAACAGTAAGAGCTACATCAAATCCATTTACAAACTTCTGAAAGCTTGCATTGAGAGGAATCCAAAGAAAAAATCTCATCAAAATCTGATGTAAAATAAAGATTTTACATATTTCTAAAAATTGCAATATTGGCCCCTTTGACCCCTAATACCTCGGAAACGGTAAGAGCTACACCAAATCTGTTGACATACAACTGAAAGCCTACAATGTGAGGAATCTAAAGAAAAAAATCCCATTGAAATCGGATGAAAAATAGAAATTTTAGGTATTCTGCATGTTTGCAATTTTGCCCCGTTGGGCCCCTCATAGCTTGGAAAAGAAACAAGTTATCAAAAATCTAATGGTGCAGCGCTATGTTAATTTTTCATAAGGAATCAAATGCAAAAAACTGCATCAAAATCGGACTAATAATAAAAAAATAAAATAAATTTTTTGAAATTTGCCCCTTTTGGGCCCCATTTATCTCGTGAACGGTACATGCCACGTGAAATCCGTTGCCATACTACTGATTGGAAATTTCCTCAGGAGGACACTGAAAGAAAACTCATCAAAATCCGATAAATAATAAAGATTCTACAGTCAAATATACGAAAACATCAAATTTAACCCTTTTGGCCCCTTTTTTTAAAAACGGGTGGGGCCACAATGACCAAAACTAAGCCAAGCCTTCCTTTTATGCCAAGGAACATTGTGTTAAAATTTCATAAGGATTGGTCCACTGAAACTAAAGTTATTGACCAAAAACAAAAGTGTCTACAGACAACGACGACAACGACAACGACAACGACGACGACAACGACGACGACGACGACGACGACAGCACCATACCATTATACGACCGCAAAAATTTTTGCGGTCGTATAAAAAATGATGAAGATCTTTGGTGAAGGCTTCACAGAGACATAATACAAAGTTGAAACCTACACTCTGGCTTTTTATACAGTACAATGGAAATAACATTTTAAATATGTGTCACAGAGCAAAGTACCGCTGAATATCTCAATTTTTGCAAAAATTAATTTTTATGCAACAAATGCTGATGATCCAGTTAATTTTGCAAAAATGGAAATTCATTCTCATGTGTAATTATATCAACTTATATCTAATGACATTGTGGTAGATCTGTATTATAAGGCAAGTTCCTTTTCTCTGGTTCAAGGTGACTTTGTCACTCTATAGTTACACAAATCTGCAGTGTCTGATTGCCTTCCATTCAACTCCAGTTATCATTAACATCAATGTACATCCTTTTTATCATATCTGACAGAAGATAAATAAATGTAAACAGCAGGCCTCCTACTTCTAATCTACCCATTACTACAATTGATACTTCAAATCTGATCAAATCTCTTGGCAAATGTACCAGAAAAAACTACATCAATGAAAATATCAGATTCTTACCTTCACAATAACATCTACTATACATATTATTATTGAAGAAGGAAATAATTATATAGATTACGTATATATATAGGTACTTATGTCACAAAGGATATAGACTTCAATGATGTAAGAATATTCTGTATCCACTACACTTCATTTGAAGTACTTAGATGGGGCCGATATTATGAAACATTACATTAAACTTGAAAAATTTCGTGCAGTGTTAAAAAGACATACATACGTGTTTGAAAACAAAAACATAGTCTCACTATACCA
>MJUU01049768.1:59353-120520 GCA_002080025.1 Modiolus philippinarum
GTGTTGCGATGATGACCAGACAGTCATCAAAATTAAAAGTAAGATGATCTAACACAAGTATTTGGAACATCATTTCAGAAGGCTTGACTTTTACTGTATTATTTGTTTGATGCACATATAAAAATTGTCTCCTTTCATTGCATTTCATTTTAAAAAAATGAAGCATTACAATTTCTAAATATGTTTTTGCTCCAACAGATTCAGTAACTCGAGTGGTTTAAATTATCACCTCTTTGTGTGTAACCCCTTTCGTGAATAGCAGTACCAGCATGTTTGTTAGCCGTGTTCAACCACAGGGCCTTGTTACTAATAAGAAAGTTACTAACTATGCAATTCAATTCAATTCAATTCAAAAATATTTTATTGAACATAATTATATATTAAAATATACAAACAAGGTTCAAAGGGATTGCACATCAGGCTAGGCCTATTTAAGTGCTCTCCTAATATAACAAGAGGACATCATTGCGTAAATATCAATTATATGAAAAGAAGATTAATTTACATATATAATAATAAAATAAATAATATTAGTAATAATGTTATTATTATTTTGTTACTTATGGTTTGTCCTATACATAATAGTTAATTAATATAATGATCAATTAATAAATAGTATTGATGTTCATGAAAATAAATAAGTTATATTAAGACTAACTATGCAGACATCGCTTCCACACCTGCTCGCTTCAACCCATGTTTATTTTGTTATTTCCCTCATAAAATAAAACTGGTCTGGTTTACTTCCAAAAATGTTTATCTTTTCAAAGAATGTCATGAGCCCAATTCGATTACCTTCCGTTCAATTGGGGGACAATCTTTTTGTTGAGAAATGCACAAAATTGTCAACTTCATTGACAAGAAAACGAAAGTAAACTTCGGAATTCTCTGGACTTTCCATGGGCTAAGGCGGAATTCTTTGATTACGTCACTGGGTGACATAGAAAACCCTCGAGAGTTCCGAGTTTATGTTTTTCCAAATATAGAAGTTTGTGGTCAAAGAACCGTAATTTCAATATTCCCGACCGATGGACTGGTTAATCGTGATACATAACGATATGAGTGACTACGATTGCTGGATATAACTCTTATAACGTCTCTCAAGTCTTAAAAGTTAAATATCCACCGGTATTGATTATCACACAGGCTCAGCTGTCTAACCACGTGGATACTGCATGATAGATATAATCCCGTTTTTGATTGGCTATTGATCGACACGTGATTTTCATCCGTTACATAAACGGAAAAATGTAAACAAAACATTTTTTCAGTGTAGAATTTCTTGCAAATCTCGTTTTTCCTCTAATTTCGTTTTACGACCGTAAAATCGCTTAAAAGCACACATAATTTGTCAAGGTTGACAGGTATTTTTAGCAATATATTGCCTTTTTGTGATCAGTAAACATCAGGTATCTTTCTTTACTCGTAGTGATATCGGGCGCTAAATTCTAGAGTTTATACGAGCGTATATTTTGTAGTTCCCGGAAGTCATGTAAACAAAACAATATGGCTTCAAGCCGATCGCAAATTACTGTTTCGAAAACAGTAAAAAAATTCTGTCTGATATTTTTTATTAGGATTGATCTATCTTAAATGAAGCAGATAAATCGAATCTAAGATAAAACTTTAAAAAATCTTAGATAAAAGATATAAAAATTAGCAAGTTATTTATTCATTTACTTTTTTTTTTGCTTTTTAGGTCTATCACAACTACAATGTACCGGATATATGTTGTATGTCCCTTTCTGTGCTGTACAAATGTACATTAGACAAAAAAAAACTCTTGCAAAACATGAATATGACTTGTAGACATGGAAGAGGTGAAACTAGAGGCACTGTGGCCTGGAGGGCCACAAAATGATACCCCAACTCCCCATTGGAGTAGAAGATCCCTGATATAATTTGTCACAAAAAAGTTATAATTGCACAATTCCATTGAGTACTAAAAAATGTGTGAAATTTGCTCAAAAGATCTCGAAAATTAACTAAGTTGTTAAAAAGGAAGTAGATGTCCAGCAATCTTGAAATCTCTACTAGCTGTATAAGACATCCTTATACTTGCATACAGAATTTCAAGTTGCAGTGATGAGAAGTTACTGAGAAAACTGTTACGAAAAGTTTCAACGATTGACAAAAGATCTCGAAAATTAACTAAGTCCGTAAACAGGAAGTTGATGTCCCGCAATCCTAAAATCACTACTTGCGGAAAAGGACATCATAATAAACTTGCATACAAAATTTCAAGTTGCAGTGATGAGTAGTTACCGGGAAAAATGTTACGAAAAGTTTCAATGATTGACAAAAGATCTCGAAAATTAACTAAGTCCGTAAGCAGGAAGTTGATGTCAAGCAATCCTGAAATAGCTACTTATGGTATAGGACATCATTATAAACTTGCATACAAAATTTCAATTTGCAGTGATGAGTAGTTACTGAGAAAAATGTTACGAAAAGTTTCAACAATTGACAAAAGATCTCGGAAATTAACTAAGTGGGTAAACAGGAAGTAGATGTCCGGTAATCCTGAAATCGCTACTTGCGGTATAGGACATCATTATAAACTTGCATACAAAATTTCAAGTTGCAGTGATGAGTAGTTACTGAGAAAACTGTTATGAAAAATTTTTTGCTATCACAGACAGACAGACAGACGGACAGAGTGATTCCTATATACCCCCCTGAACTTCGTTCGTGGGGGTATAAAAATGTATATCAGAACATTGACATGTTTCTGCTTATTCTAGCCATCATTGGTAAAAAAGATTTAGATAAAAAAGTACAGTATAAAAATTGATGGGTGTTCCATGGAACACTCGTGTCGCCTGCACTACAGCATGTACAGAAGAGCCATTTTTGGTCCAGTGAAGCTCTAAAATATGCAAAATTAAAATTTTACTTATAATGTGCATGTCTAGATTAGGAGAAAAACATATTCTGAAAATTTGGATAAGAATATGAATTACAGACTTGCAGATTAACAATCTGATTTAACATATGAGCTTAGTGGCTTGGTAAACCTCTAGAATCGGTAAAAAAAATCGTATAATGTGCATAACCAGACCTGATATACAACATATATTGAAAATTAGGATGGATTCTGACAGACAGTTGTGAAGGAGTCGAAGATTAAATAAAGGGCTACGCCGAGCGCAGCATGATACGACCGCAGCATGTGGTCCACTAAAATTTGAAAAAGTGTAATTTAAAGTGAGTATGGACATAGGAAAGAGCTTGACACAATAATTAGATGGACGCAATAAGGAGATTGACCAAGTAATTAGCTGCACACAAACTAGGGAAAATAAATATTAGCCCTTATGACTCCTTATGATTCCTCTTTGACCCTCTATAGCTCAGAAACGGTAAGAGCTACAGTGGCGGATCCAGACTTTCTGCTAAGGGGGGCCCGACCAATATTTTTTTCAAAAGGGGGGCCCGGAACCCAATTTGTTTTAAAAACCCCTAGGAATTTTAAATATTTTCCGACCTAAGGGGGGGCCCGGGCCCACCCGGCCCCCCTAAATCCGCCACTGAGCTAAGCCCAATCCATTGACATGATGCTGAAAGCTTATATCAAGAGGAATCAAAAGAAAAAAATCCCATCGAAATGCGATGAAAAATAAAAATTTAAGGTAATCTGTAAATTTACGATTTTGGCCCCATTCGGCCCTCATAGCTCGGGAACGACAAGAGCTACGTCAAATCCGTTGAAATACTACTGAAAGCTTACATCAAGTAGAATCCAAAGAAAATCAAAGCGTCAAAACGCAGTATTACTGTTTTCTAGCTTTATGATCGCATTCAAGCAAGAAATTTACAGCTTTATACTATACATAGTGTTTGCAACTAGAGTAGGGGCAGTAAAAAAATCAACAGAAAGTTGTTTTTTTTTTTTTGGCAGAAACAAAGATCTACAGTTATGTCTATGTCATTGTTTCCGAGTCTGGTATTGATATGCAAGTCTTTAGATTTTCTCACTTGCATTTCATTTCTTTTTCTGTTATTTCATTTGGAATGAAAAACTATTTTATCTTCTATAATAAATATCCAATGAACACAATTTACAACATGTACAATTGTTGCCTCTCTTAAGGAAACACATCTAGATTTTTTTTCTTCGATGAAAACTGAGGGCCATAGCTTCACAATGTAGCTCCGTGTGGGGTTTCAGGACATTTTATGTAACATAACCACTTTATTGCTGCGATTTTAGACTCCTGTGTTTATGTGTTGCGATGATGATCAGACAGTCATCAACATTAAAAGTAAGATGATCAAAGTTGAAACACAAGTATTTGGAACACCATTTCAGAAGGCTTGATTTTACTGTATTATTTGTTTGATGCACACATAAAAATTGTCTCCTTTCATTGCATTTCATTTAAAAAAAAATGAAACATTACAATTTCTAAATATGTTTTTGCTCCAACAGATTCAGTAACTCAAGTGGTTTAAATTATACCTTTTTGTGTGTAACCCCTTTCGTGAATAGCAGTACCAGCATGTTTGCTAGCCGTGTTCAACCACAGGGCCTTGTTACTAATAAGAAAATTTTACTAACTATGCAAACATCGCTTCCACACCTGCTCGCTTCAAGTCATGTTTATTTTGTTATTTCCCTCATAAAATAAAACTTGGTCTGGTTTACTTCCAAAGATGTTTATTTTTTCAAAGAATGTCATGAGCCCAATTCGATTACCTTCCGTTCAATTGGGGGGAACAATCTTTTTGTTGAGAAATGCACAAAATTGTCAACTTCATTGACAAGAAAACGAAAGTAAACTTCGCAATTCTCTGGACTTTCCATAGGCGAAGGAATATATCCCGGAATTCTTTGATTACGTCACTGGGTGGTATAGAAAACCCTCGAGAGTTCCGAGTTTATTTTTTTGCAAATATAGAAGTTTGTGGTCAAAAGACCGCAATTTCAATATTCCCGACCGATGGACTGGTTAATCGTGATACATAACGATATGAGTGACTACGATTGCTGGATATAACTCTAATAACGTCTCACAATTCTTATAAGTTAAATATCCACCGGTATTGATTATCACAGGCTCAGCTGTCTAACCACGTGGATATCGCATGATAGATGTAATCCCGATTTTGATTGGCTATTGATCGACACGTGATTTTCATCCATTACATAAACGCAAAATTATAAACAAAACTTTTTTTCAGCGTAGAATTTCTTGCAAATCTCCTTTTTCCTCTAATTTCGTTTCACGACCGTAAAATTAAATCGCTTAAAAGCACACAAGATTTGTCAAGGTTGACATGTATTTTTAGCAATATATTGCCTTTTTGTGATCAGTAAACATCAGGTATCTTTCTTTACTCGTAGTGATATCGGGCGCTAAATTCTAGAGTTTATGCGAGTGTATATTTTGTAGTTCCCGGAAGTCATGTAAACAAAACAATATGGCTTCAAGCCCATCGCAAATTATTGTTTTCGAAAACAGTAAAAAGATCCCATCGAAATCCGACGAAAAATAAATTTTTTAGGTTATCTGTAAATTTACGATTGTGGCCCCCTTCGGCCCCTCATAGCTTGGAAACGGTAAGAGCTACGCCAAATCCGCTGACATATAACTGAAAGCTTACATAAAGAGGAATCAAAGAATAAAATCCCATCGAAATTCGATGAATAATAAAAATTTTAGGTTATCTGTAACTTTACAATTTTGGCGCCTTTCAGCCCCTCATAGCTCTGAAACGGTAACAGCTACGGCAAATATGTTGTCATACTACTGAAAGCTTACATCAAGAGGAATCCAAAGAAAAAAATCCCATCGACATACGAAGAAAAATAAAAATTTTAGGTTATCTGTAAATTTACAATTTTGGCCCCTTCAGCCCCTCATAGCTCGGAAACGGTAAGAGCTACGCCAAATCCGTTGACATAGTACTGAAAGCTTACATCAAGAGGAATCCAAAGAAAAAAATCCCATCGAAATCCGATGAAAAATAAAATTTTTTGGTTATCTGTAAATTTATGATTTTGGCCCCCTTCGGCCCCTCATAGCTGGGTAAGGAAACAAGTTACCAAAAATCTAAAAGTAGAGCGCTCTGATAATTTTTCATTAGGAATCCTTTGGAAAAAATTGCATCAAAATCGGACTAAAAATAAAAAAATGAAATTTTTGAAATTCGCCTCTTTTGGGCCCCATTTATCTCGTGAACGGTACATGCCACGTGAAATCAGTTGGCATAATACAGATTGGAAATTTTCTAAGGAGTTTACTGAAAGAAACCCCATCAAAATCCGATAAATAAAGATTCTACAGTCAAATATGTGAAATCAACCAATTTAACCCCTTTTGGCCCCTTTTTCTAAAACGGGCGGGGCCAGGAACATAAAAATTACAGCCCAGGCTAAAGCATGTGCCAAGAAACATCATACTAAAATTTGAAAATGATCTGTTCACTGGAACCAAAGTTATGCTGTCCACAGACACAAAAAATACCCAATTTTACCCCTTTTTGGCCCCTTTTTCTGAAACGGGTGGGGCCATAAACCCGAAATTAAAACCCATGATAGCCATTATGCCAAGAAACCACATACTGAAATTTGAAGATGATCCGTCCACTAGAAACAAAGTTATGCTGGCCACAGATGCCGACGCCGACGACTGCGCCATACTAGTAACATAATACGACCGCAAAATTTTTGCGGTTGTATAAAAACCCAATTAACAAAGGAGCTATTTTGGCTCTGTTAACCTCTTAAATCTGTAAAATCAAAATTTTAAATATCGGGTGCGCAACTATATCAAGCTGAAAGGCTGGTTGGAATATGATTTACAGTTTTGAAGGAGTTCCACATAAACAAACGGAAATAACAAATGAGCTATTCTGGCTCAGTGAACCTCTAAAACTGCAAAGTCAAAATTTTAAGTATCAGATGCACAACTACATGTACATCAGGTGAACAACATATCCTGCAAGTTTGGTTGGAATCTGACTTAAAAGTTGTGATGGAATTGGGGATTAACAAACCAGATAATCAAATGAGCAATTTTTGCTCTGTGAACCTCTAACATCTGTAAAATCAAAATTCTATATATAAGGTGCACAACTACATCAGGTGAACAATCTATCCTGAAAGTTTTGTTGGAATTGGAACGGACTGGCAGTTTTGAAGGAGTTGGGGATTCAAAACAGACAGACTCACAAATGAGCAATTTTGGCTCTGTGAACCTCTAAAATCTGTAAAATCAAAATCAGGTGCACAACTACACCCGGTGATCAACTTATCCTGAAAGTTTTGTTAGAATCTGACTAGCAGTTTTGAAGGAGTTGCGGATTCAAAACCAACAGACTCACAAATGAGCAATTTTGGCTCTGACATGTCTGTTAACCTCTAAAATCTGCGAAATCAAAATTCTAAGTATCAGGTGCACAACTACACCAGTTAAACAACATATCCTGAAAGTTTGGTAAGAATCGGACAAGTGGTTTTGAAGGAGTTGTGGATTCAAAAACTGTCGGGACGACGACGACATACAAAATGTAAGACGACGGATAGTAATCCCTATGTGTCGACTCTGCTTACAGCAGGCAACACAATAAAAGGAACAAATTCTTACATGTAGGTATCCAGGGATGAACATTCGCAATATTGGCAAAGTGGCCACTGCAAAACAAAATTCAGTAGCCCAGCCAATATTTTACTAGCTCAGCACTATATAGTGTCAACAAAAATTTCAGGATATTTCAGTAGCAATGTTTACCTGGGCTACTGGTTTTAAAATTTCAAGAACCCAGGTCAAATTTTATGGACCTTGGGTTACTGAGCCCTGGTACATATGTAATTTGCATCCCTGGGTATCATGGTACCAAAATGTGCATTATTATTACACATTACAACTTATCATTTCTACAAAATGTAAGCTTCCACCCAAATTTCAAACCATTCCCGCTAATATAAGACAAGCAATCCTTGATGAAACTTGATTGGGTTTATAGTTAAAAATCAAGGTACTGGCCATGGCAAACAGGAAGAAATCAAGGGACAAACCTGAAAAGTTACACAATAAAACTCCTCAATTTCAAACTTAAGACCAAATTTCTGACCATTCCCTCCAGTACAAACCAAGAAATCTTTGATGAAAATTGGGTTTAAAATCAGAGTATCGGCAAACAGGAAGTGGATGCCCCACAAACCTCAAAAAACCTTAATCAAGTTAATCAATACAACTCACTATTTCCAAGCTTCAGACCAAATTTTAAATATATCCCATTTATACAAGCCAACATGGAAAAATATGAACTAGAGGCTCAGAGACTGAGCCTGTATCGCTCACCTGACAAAATAATTCTCTGCCAAAATGATGTTTTTTAACAATGGAGGTCTAATGTTTAGCTATGTTCTCTATTATCACCTGTGTTTTTTGTCCTATTGAAATGAGTAAACATTGCAAAGGACCTTATACTCATCATTCCAAAACAATTTGCTTCAACAGTTTCAGAGAAGATGATGAAAATGTGATTTTTCCCATTAAGTCCAATGTAAAGTGTGCTGGCCGCCATGTTTTTTGTCAAATAAGTTCAAAAATGAGCAATCTTTGTAAAGGACCTTTAGTACATCAGTCCTATAAAGTTGGATTAAATTTGCTACAACGGTTTCAGGGGAGAAGATGTGATTTTTCCATAATGTCCAATTTTAAACTATGTTCCTTGCTGGTAGCCATGTTTTTCATCTGATCAGAGCGGACCTTTAGTACATCATTCCTGTAAAGTTTGGTTGAATTTACTTTGCTTAAGAGATTTTAAAGGAGAAGATGAAAATGTGATTTTCCCATAGGGGCCAATGTTAAACTATGTTCCGTGCTGGCGGCCATGTTTTTTATTGGATAGGAACGAAATGAACAATCTTTGTTAAGGACCTTTAGTTCATCCTTCCTGTGGAGTTTGGTTGAATTTGCTTAAGCTGTTTTCAGAGGAAAAGATGAAAATGTGATTTTTCCCATAGGGTCCAATGTTAAACCTAACTTCTGTGCTGGCGGCTGTGTTTTTATCCGATTGGAACAAAATGAGCATTCTTAGTGAAGGACCTCTAGTACATCATTCCTGTAGTTTTGTTGAATTTGCTTCTGTGGTTTCAGAGGAAAAGATATAAATGTGATTTTTCCCATAGGGTCCAATGTTAAACCTAAGTTCCGCTCTGGCTGCCATGTTTTTTTATCCGATCGGAACATAAGGAGCAATTTTTGTAAAGGACCTATAGTACATCATTCCTGTAAAGTTTGGTTGAATTTGCTTCAGCGGTTTCAGAGGATAAGATAAAAATGTGAAAAGTTGAAAGGACGGACGATGGACGGATGCCAAGTGATGGCAAAAGCTCACACTGACCCTTTGGGTCTGGTGAGCTAAAATGGACAGGCACACAACAAAGTCAAATCTATAGGGCACCCACATCTCGATGCAGGCCCAAAAAATTTCAGCCTTTTTTTTATTTTCAGTACAACATGTCCAAACACATTTTTGAAGAATGTGAAAAATGTTTTCGATGATGAAAGGAGCATAAGCAAGATTTGTAGAGATAATCATTGCCTCAGCAGTGTAGGAACTCACCGCTTGCCAAAAGCGAGTAACATTCTCATTTTTGGCGAGTGCCAAGAACTTCATACTCGCCAGTTTGGCGAGTAGAACTTTTGAGGCAGTTTGCCGGTCACGAGATATGTCAAGTAAAGTATTCTTTTGGCTGTTAATAAAATCAATGAAATCACCCTACCTATCTGGTTTTCCAAATTAATATCCATCAAGAAAGTCTATATTAATTGGCCAATCAAAATATTGTTCTCTAAATTTATTCATATTTGTAGTATCTCCCTTTGAAATTGTCATGCGCTGATTGAAGGAAAGATACTTTCGATTTCTAGCGTTGGTGGAAACCATGTGGTTGCTGTCTAAATATAGCCTGAATTTCAATGTTTATAACATGTCATTGTTTAGAAACTACTCACTTACCTGAGAAAACTGTGATAAAAGGCAACCAAGATTAAATCAGACACGTCAGAAGTTTTTTTATTGAAGTAAGCATTGTCACTTTTGTGAATAATTAACGTTCCTGACGACAATTTATATTCGATCATATTTGATTTTGGAACACCATCTATTCACATATAAGCTGATAAGAGCATGGGAAGATTTCTTTTTTACTATAATTAATCTACTATGCAACCTTTTACTGGATTTTACCCACTCAATAAACTGCAAAGTTTGGCTAGTATTAAGGGAGTTTTGACAAGTTTTAAGTAAACAACACTCACCAAAAAAATTGAGTTCCATTTACAAAACCGGCTTTTGATTGGGGAAATTTACTCTAGAGTTAAAAAAATAAACACTTTTTCACCATTGGGAATCGGGCAAATAATCAGCCCTGGCCTGATGATAGCCAGAAAAAGACCTACATACATGTGATAAGGTCAGGATGCCAATGCAGGAGATCTCCCTCCAAAAACCAGGAGATTGAGGGGTCAATGAGGGAGATTTTTTCAGGTCGATTTTAGCGGACGATTTTTACTCTTCGATGGTTCTAATAGTGTGTTATATGAGTACATAAAATTAAACAGATCAAACATGAACCATATTTTTATGATTTACTAGGGTTATTAGTCAACTGCTTATCAAATGCAATAGCAGTTCTCAATGGAGAGATGTATAGTCTCAACCCTTCTCCTTCCCTTTGGCATTAACTAGAAATGAAATTATTGAAATAAAAATTATTGGGATTATTTTATATAAATGTTTCTAATATTATTTCATTGAGTATACTAATATTTTTAAATTTGCAAATATTTAAACAATATATAGTAAAATCCAATAAAAATTCTTAAAAGTGATGTAACTTTTCATTTCTGAAGAATTGATAGATGATTTTAAGTAAAGGTAACACCGGAAAGTTTTTTGGTCTATGTTTTACACACTATAAGGGGAAATAACTCTGGACATCAATTGCCTAATAGAACCATCCGAAGTTTTGACCTGGTTTATCCGTTTTACTTCTTGAAATTGTGACTACCAGGGCTTATAACATTAAACAATCAGTTTATTGTTTGATATATGTGTATTACATGTCCTAAATTCCTTAACTGGGCTTTCACATGCCACTTTGACTTATGTAAACATGGTGACTCGTAAAACAAAATGACGATAATTAAATCATGGCCATGTTGCTGGAGGCTATAAATGACACCTGTGATTATTTAAAACAACAAAATATCATTAATTACCTTTAAATTCAATGAGAAATCAACCAAGCGCAACTGATTGACAGGCACTATAGGGTACACAACTGTTTACTTTTCACATTATTTTCAACAACTGAAATACGGGAGTTTTACAGCCAAATCCGTTAGGACAAATTTCAGGTCTTAAAAATGGGAGACTCCTGCAGGATCCGGGAGCTATCACATGTATGGACCTAGGCCTGTATCTGCATTCAAGTGCACAAACAGGAAAGGGTAAAAAGCCTCTTTTTCTGTCTGTAACCTCTCATCTCAAACGCTATCACAAAACTATTTTTTTTGCAGAATTCAGACAAGACAAAAAAACTATTGTAGTCAAGCTGAATTTTAGTTCCTCAAATTTTACTTTGGCCTCCACTGCCGACAATAGACGAGTTTCCAATTGGTGAATTTTCCAAGAAAATTTTGACGTCACAATATAGATTTTTGGACGTCACAATGTTACGTGACGCAATTTACTCCGAGGTCAATCACGGTAATTTATTCATGAAACGAAATTGGAAGGAAATTCTTCTATGGATCCAGTGGAGGAGTGACTCATGTCTCATGATATGATCAATACTTTTCCTGACAAAAAAATCCTTTATTTTTAGCACTTAATTTGTAACGTTTTCAATTTCAAGAAGTCGTCAAGACAAATCAAACTTTTTAATACTATGTACTGCATAAAAGATCACATCTAAAAACTAAATTTAATGAAAAATGCATGCACTTGCAGCATCAGTTGCAGAAGAAGCCAGCGTGCTTGTCTGATATATTTAAACAGTTAAAGGGAATGCATGCAAGCCTTTGACACAGGCGTCATGTGCCGCTTTGTAAGATCTGTTTACCTGTGTTTAAAGTTTCAAATTATCTCAGAATCTTAACCAGACCAGACTTCTCGATTTGATGCAACGAAATTAGAAAATGGCGAATATGTCAACAAAATATGACGTCATCAAAAGATGAGTAACATGGTAGAGTTATCGTTCTTATTTCTACTTTCGGTTTCGCTTTGCTTTTTCAGTGACACTTTCAAAAGGGAACACTTCTTATGTGGTTAACAATTGGTGAATGGCAAATATACAGTTGTCTAAGGCTTTAGTCAAATTATTGAGACATGATCCCAGAGGAATTCGCCTGACAGGTGGTAAGACATTAATAAAACAGATGGTCTTTGACTTTGGGTCACAGCACTTGTTTCGTAAAAAAAAATTCCACTCCCTCCCTCTCTTCTGGAATTTTTTTATGAAACAAGTTCCTGTGCTTTGGGTCACTTCCATGACTAAAATTTAAGGGTGCGATTAACCAGCCTTAGTGTTCATTTCAGTACTCAATATTCAGTTTAGTTAAAATATAATGAGAGTTGTAATATATGTACAACTATATTTAATGATAAAAAAGCAGAATTGTCAGAATGCGAATTCTGTGAGTTCCACTTCTGTAAATCTTGCTTAATGTTAAAGGTTCCCCTTTTCAGTTCAATGTTAAATATATTACGAAAGGATGTGGAGTAAATGAACATGAGACCATAACACATATGTTAACTCCAACTGCAATAATTTTAATGAGCTGTATGGCCATTTCGGAAATCAATTCCTCACCAGCAGCACTAGAACCCAAACAAAGGAAATCCATAATTTCAAAAATGTTTAAAATGAATAAAACCAAATGAAATCTGAATAATCAGTAAAAACAAATATAGCTAAGGAAAAAACTACGATAAAGGGAGTTAATCCTTAAGTTTTAGAATTTACATTAATTTAGATAATATTAATTGAACAAAGTGTACACATGAGATATTATCTCATGTACAAGTACACCATATCTAAGAAAAATAAAGAGCATACATCTCTACCACGGGGAATTGTTTTACCAACTCCACACTGCAATAAAAGACAAACTCCTGTATTAAATATATTACGAAAGGATATGGAGTAAATGAACATGAGACCATAACACATATGTTAACTCCAACTGCAATAATTTTAATGAATTGGAAACCTATGGAAATTTTATGTAAAACTTCACCAAACTTCGTTTGCAGATAACTGCTTCATTTATGCATACAAAGCTACCATTCATTGCAAGTTTAATCGAAAAATGAATGAGTTATTTATGATAATCAATATAAAAACCGGCAAATCATTCGAACAGACCGCATTTTTGTCCAAGAAAACATCCAACTACCATAATATTTTCAAGATTTTTTTCTGCAAAATCATTAAATTTGTTGATACAAGCATGAAATAATGGTAGCTTTGCATGGGCAATTACCTCAATAATTTGCAGATAAATTTAACAGTCAGGGGCATCACCAAAAACAGTTATAAATTTTATAACCATTTTTAGTTATTTTCATTTTCAATAAGTAATGGAAAATGGTTATTTTTGAATTTCCTTTGATCTTTAAATCCTGATTGTGGCCATAATAAATTTTTCTCATTTGTTTTGGTATTTTTCTTTGATAAATTAACATTTTCTTTATAATTTGAAACCATAACATCTAATACGCACCATCAGGAACATGGTACGCATGTTAGTCAAAGTCAAGCCCCCAAGGGACTTTAAATGCCAATCAAATGTTCATTATCTAATATAAGCAGTTCATTGATAATTCAGAAGTTTTACTTCATCAATATCTTTTGAAATTTACATAAATCATGTGGTTTTGTTGTTCAAGTTTCTTGAATCAGAGCTTGATGAAAATTTGACATGTTGTAGAAGAAATAACCAATTTTAGTTATTTTTGCAATTTTTCTTAAGGGATATAATTCAAAAATGGAAAAATCTAACCAATAAGGGTTATTAAATTTATAACTGTTTTTGATGATGCCCCTGACTGTTTAATGATAAACCATTGAACTGAAAAGGGGACCTTTAACCTTAAACTTGTCTTCATCTGAATATAAAATTTTGGGTAAAAGATCAGATTTTCAGTGGTATTGCCCACCATGCCATGCAAAAAGCAGCCAAAAATATACAAATAGAAAAGGCAAAGACGAATTACTGGTGGGATGCATTTACAAAAGCCCAAATAAAAATACCGAGAAATGAAATAATAATGAAGGCCTCTCATATGAAAGAATTTACGCACCTACTAATTATGGGAAACTTTGACTTCCCAAATTAGACTGGTCAAATTGGAATAGTGATGGAGATAAAGAAGGACAGAGGTTTATGGAAAGAATATGGGACAGCTTTTTATCCCAACAGGTACAAGGATACACACGGACAAGAGAAAAATGTGAGCCCAGTACTATTGATCTAATATTTACAAATGAAGATGACATGACTGATATTATTGAACACGAAAGCCCATTAGGACATAGTGATCATTGTGTCTTAATTAGCCTTTGAGTATGAATGTTACTATGAGGTGGAAGCTAAGGCAGTGCAAAAGTGGAACTTCTTTCAGGAAAACTATACAGAAATGGGGAAAGAACTAAATATGGATTGGAATAGTTTGCTGGAGGACCAAAACCCCGATGACCAACTGGATATATTTTTAAAAGAATTTGAGAAAGCGAAAGACAAATGTATACCTAAATGTAAGAGCCCATCAGGAAGTAAAGCAAGAAAGCATAAGTATTTGTCATTAGACGACAAAACAATTAAAGAGATTAAGCACAAACACAGATGCTGGACAAGATTTATGGAGAGTCAATCTGTCGTGTCTGTGTTCGTCGATGTAAAAAGTCCTGTTCACATGTCCGGTACCTTAACTCTACAGCAATTTTTTTTTTAAATTCCAAGGGATATGGCATTAAAAAGGCAAATACCAAAGTAATCTAGCGGAATCGTTTGATCATGAGCACAAATCAATTCTGATGTGAAATCAAAGATGTCATACTTAAATGTCAAATCACTTAGTATATGTAAGAACATGATAATCCCCTTCTTCACGAAGAAGTAAGAGCGTTAGCGAGTACTTATCACGAAGATGGGGATATTTATGTTCTTGTATATTAAGAATATTGTTAAGTACTCAAGAAATAATTACAATAATCAAACATAGACACTCAATAGATAGTCTAATTTAGCCCAATTTGACTTCACCCATGCATGCCATAATTGGAGTAATTAAGGTCTATATAAAACTGTGAAGGTGATAAAACAGGTGTTATAAATGTAATTACATAGAGTTATTTATTATAGAGTAGGAAGGTTTAGAGCTTACAGAATTTAAAAGAGATGATTTAGAGTTTTAGAGTTTTATACTTTTATGGAACCTGAGGCTTAAAATGTGTTACAGTGGGTATGTATTTTTTATATTTTTATATATATTTTTTGGTTGTTTGTTTTTTTTGGGGGGGAGGGGGGCTGATTTCCCGATTTGATCATCACAAGATCCTGATGGCAAGGACATAATTTGTATTATTATATACATATTACGTTTTTGATAACTTATTCTGCACAAAATTTTTAAAATATTTCCAAAAGGTTGTTTGAAACCCAAAATGCCATTTTTATCCTCCAATGCTTTATACTTGTTTTTTTTTAAACTAATACATTCCCTTAATCTATTATTGCTTTGTGTTTGTCTGAATTATACTGAATAGTCAATTTATTGTTTGAAAATATTATAATACAGACTTTTATGTGAATGACAACTCCTTCATATTTTACAGATAATGCTTTACAATCTAAATGAAATGCCTCAAGCCGTTTTAAGCTATTGACCCTAAGATGTAAAACACAATAGATAATCCTTTAGTAAGAACATGATTTCTTATGTTCTTCACAAATAAGACAGCTGAAATCCTGTTATCTGATTGGTCGAGAGTACTTAACTATATTCTTATTTTTTTAATTGGATTAGTGGTCATTTTGGGCAATTAAGGGCCATTCAATAAAAACGCACATTAATTATGTCCAACTCATCAGACGCGTGTCAAGTCTCCATAGATTGGGTAATCATACAAAGGACCACAATTCGATTACCAATTTCACCAGAAGTCCATTATTGCTGTTATGAATGCATAGAGATGCAGGAGTAAAAAACTGGAGATTTCTTGAAATTTATGTATATAACAAGGATTTACATTCAGTTAAAATCTTAAACGCAAGGTAGGTCAAATTAATCAAAATTTGACGTATGTAGACTTATTTACTTTTTGAAAAAAAATATATATTATGATAAATTTAACTAAAAGTATCCTATTTTTGTCTCGCCCGTGACGAAAGTCGCGGAAAGCGAGACATATGCGTACAAAGTATGGCGGCGGGCGACGGCGACGTAAACTTTCAGAATACAGAATACAGAATTTTATTTGCCAAATCAAGGGCCCACAGGGGGCATATATATTACAATGATTAAAACAGAGCACATACATGTATATTTAACAACAATGATAATAATAAAAAAAAACACATACAAGTAACTTAAAGTACATATTATCAGTTGTGTGTGTCTCTTTATGGAGGATACCAGTGTGGTCGACAACAACAGAGCAGTAAATATTACTATTTGGTGAATTATAAAACAGCAAAGAGCATGGAAACCAGAAGTGTGAGGGAACAGAGAGAATATAATATAAATAAATAAATAAATAAATAAATAAATTGCTGTATGCCATACCTGTGCCTGGTGCAAGAAGGCTAGTGATGTTAGGTCAGTAGCTTTAGAGCAACAGACACCAGGGGTCGATGCCAAATGGAACATACCAGCTACAAGCACTATGTACTACCTGTGACTAATGCAAGTAAGCTAGAATTAAGTAACTTAAATGCAACAGGCACCAGGGGTCAATGCCATTAGAACATAGCAGCTTTAATATGTTAAGTTTTTGTGATTAGGTCATTTCCTCAGTAACTATAAGTGGTAGGTCAATGATATTTGGTATATAGGTCGGTCTTGAGTAGTACATGACAGTCTGCTATATGGCTTTTGTCTGTGACCTCAATTTCACGGTCCAATGAACATGTTAAGTTTTTGTGCTTAGTTTAGTTTCTTAGTAACTATAAGTGGTAGGTCAATGATATGTGGTATGTAGGTTGGTCTTGAGTAGTACATTTACAGATGAAATTTATCCTGCATAAATTACTTTAAATAAATCCAATAGCAGCAGTGATTATACTCCTTTTCTTTATCTTGATATATCAATAAATCAAGGAAAGTTGAACACTAAGGTTTATGATAAAAAGGATGATTTCTCATTCCCTATAGCCAATTTCCCCCATCTCGACGGCGATGTTTCGTTAGCCCCTTCTTACGGGGTCTGCATTTCACAACTTGTTCGATATGCACGAGTTTGTAGTAATGTTTCTGACTTCAACGACCGAAATCTTTGTCTCACCGAAAAACTTCTGCATCAAGGGTTTAGATATCATAAATTGATAAAAACATTCTCTAAATTTTATTATAGATACATAATTTGGTTCTACATGCAGGGCTCTTATACATCAGGGCATTTCACATCCAAACTTCTATGGCAATATCATTTACAAAGCTCATAAATTCAAAAATTGTCCTTCCAAACTTATTAATCCGTTGAACAAACTTAGAATATAAATACAGCATTGTTGTTAAATCTTTACTTCTGGTTTTTGTTGGCAAAAATATTGAACATCTCCTAAATGCTTTACACCATAACTAAATTTAAACAATTTTTCATATCGGCAGTATTTGGCATTGCACAATATCATGTTCTTCTTTCATAATTGATGATGCTGTTATACCAAATCTATTTAGAAGTATTTCAATTGAATTTTCATATGTAAGAAGGCTTGATATCATAGTCAACGGAAATTATGTCCTTAGCTAGCTGTCAGTAACTGCGAGCATTTGTCCGGACAGTACCTGTGTGTATTGTCTTCATGTTTTATGTACTTCATTGTAAGGGTACTCGTCTTGATAAGTTGGACTTTTTTCTAGTTTGATTTTTACTGTGAGTCTTTTTGTGTATTTATTTTTAGCCATTCACCACACATAGGGGGAGGGTTTGGATCCAAGAAAACGAGTTTAACCCCACCGCAATTTTTGCGCCTGTCCCAAGTCAGGAATATGTTGGTCATTGGCTTGTCCTTGTCTTCTTATAAAATTTTAGTTTCTTGATATTTGGGTTATTGGATGTGGTTTGTTTCCATTGATTTATTCACTTTTTTACCTTTTTGGGGCCATTTAGGGCTTACTATATGGTGTGAGGTTCTCACTGTGTTGAAGACCATATGGTGACCCCTAGGATGTTTTGTTTTTGGTCGTTTTAACCTGGATATGGGATGTTGTCTCCTTGACATTTACCCCATTTCCTTTCTTTTTCATATTTATTACAGAGTTTGTCTCTAGTGCTGTGTGGATGCAGTAAAATGCATTCCCGTGCTTGAGGTGTATACTCTTCTTTATATTTACAGTAATGGAATTTTTGTTTGGGAGATAACTTCTTATTTTGGTCCTCATATATTTTAATAGCTGAATAAATCTTTTTTGCCCCTTCTATGGTCCTACTGGTGTGTCTTGCATTAATCTTGAACTTTGCTCTGTGATTGTTTAAATGTTTGTTGCGTAGCTTCACATATATTTCATGTCTATGTCGGGTTTTATGGCAGTTTTGCAAGACATCTCTGTCCGTTTTTAACTTACTAATAATTGCTATTGTAGTACAGATGATAAGTGTTTATTATCAGAGGACATGATTTATATACCTTTTCATACTATGATATGCATTCACTAAATCATGATTTTAAGAAATGGAAAGAAAATTATATTTAACTCTTTACAGTTATCCACGACTGCTGCTAAAAACAATTCATTCACAAATTCTAACCCTGCAAAAATTTCTACTTTCACTAGATGCTTTAAATCTAACAATGCCTCAGCAGCACTTATTTTTAATAGCAAAAGACGTGGATATCCACAAATTTCTCCGTGTAATGCCAAAAAATGATTTACTTGTTCTCGCCTCATCAACAAAAATACTGCTACATCCACCATCAATGGCAGAACATTCACCCTATCTTTTGAAACTGACATCAACTGAAAAACTAATAATCTTATCTATTTGATTACATGAACAAAACCTAATTGTGGAATTCAATATGTAGGGGAAACCGGTCAGCATCTTTATAAACGGACACAACAACATCTCTATCGTTTCCGTAGATACAAAAAATTCCGAAGTTTAATTTATCAACATCTAAATAAACATAAACATAACATCAAATTTATAAAGGTTCAACCATTAGAAATTGTTTTAAAGAAGGACGGACAGTCACATAAACAATTTGAAAAATCACGTAGAGATTGTGAACTGTCTTGGATAAAGAAGTTGCAAACGGCGTATCCTCTCGGTCTAAATGATAATATTATGGGACTAGGTAACATATCAAGAATTTCTTCCATCAATATTATGGATATTGTTTCAAAAAAATTACGTAATAAACGATCCCACGGTAAACGTATCAATCGTAATAAACGAAAATACCACAGAACTTCAGTTTCAATTTCTGACCTTGTTACTATCTTTAAAAATAATGGCAGACATAATTTGCTTTGTAAATTATGTTCAATTCCTATTGTTAAATTAAATACTTTATTGGAAAAATGCAATACCATACCATATTACAGTCCAATGTATGAAGCTGCTGGAATAATCAGCGCATTTTGCTACCACAAATTGTTTCCTAAAATTGATAAACCTGAAGACCATAAAAGATATTTCCTTAATTTACCGTATATCAACAAAGGGATCGATCTTATTGATTTATCTAGTATATTTAGAGACTCAAAAATTATCAAACTTCTTCCTCCTTATTTTGATAATATGGAACCACCCATTATTTCATATACTTACAAAAAACCTACAAGAGACCTTATTTTTAATTATTCATCAGTTACCAAAAATCCTGAAATTAATCAAAATTCACCCTTGACCTGAAATTGTGCTAGCTCGAAAGTTTCGATATGAACCTAGTGGTCATGTTATTACAGAAGACCTAAACATCGTCCAGGACCGAGAGGTAAAAACTTTTCTCCAAAAAGGACCCAAATATCGTCCTCCTTCAAAAATTATTTGGAAGGACTGTCGTGGGGTAATTAAAAAGCCGTCATGTCATTCTGTAAAAAGTGGTGTAAAAGAGAAAATGCGGATCTAAAAAATCTTTAGACACTTTCATTAACAAATGCATGGAAGTTGTTGATATCCGAATAAATCATTTTGAAACACATTATAAGCAGCAGAATACCATTCCTTCTATCTCAAAAATCAAACAGAAGTTAAAAGAATTGGAAAAAGAGTATATATTTGTTCCGGCAGATAAAGCAGCCAATAATGTGGTCGTTGTTTGACGTAAGTATTACATCGAGGTGCTTTGTAATGAAATTACTATTCTAGTACATTTCAAGCTACCACGTCAACAGAAACACAAATAATTGATGATCACATGATAGCTACAGCTGAACTTAAAGCAACTTCAAATTATAAAAGCATTCCTACGATGTATTGGCTTCCTAAACTACACAAAAATCCTTTCAAATTTCGTTTTATTTCGGCATCAAGTAAATGTTCAACTACACATATTTCTGTTTTATTGACCAGTGCACTTACTACCATAAAAAATCTCGTCATCAACTTTAGCAACAAATGTTATGAATACAGTGGAATTAACTACTTTTGGAGTGTTAAAAATTCGATAGAAGTTTTGGAAAGACTTCGATCTGTTAATGAAGCATACACCTCCGTCGATAGCTATGATTTTTCTAACCTTTATACTACATTACCGCATACACTCATCAAAGAGAAATTTTCGTATTTGATCAAATGGTCCTTCAAAAAATCAGGATGTACGTATATTTGTTGCAATACATTTAAATCGATCTTCAGTGACGACAAACATGACAAATATACCAACTGGACTTGTCAGGATATGATAAAAGCATTAAATTTTCTTCTTGATAATATTTTTGTTCGTTTCGGTGATACAGTCCATCAGCAAAAAATAGGTATTCCTATGGGTACCAACTGTGCACCTCTCATAGCAGATTTATTTCTTTATTGCTACGAGTCACAATTCATGGCAAAAATTCAAAAAGACCCTACTAAACAGCATTTAGTGGATAAATTTAACAATACATATAGATATTTGGACGATATTTTGGCTTTGAATAACCCTGAATTTTCTAAATTTACAGATGAAATTTATCCTGCAGAACTTACTTTAAATAAATCCAATAGCAGCAGTGATTATACTCCTTTTCTTGATCTTGATATATCAATAAATCAAGGAAAGTTGAACACTAAGGTTTATGATAAAAGGGATGATTTCTCATTCCCTATAGTCAATTTCCCCCATTTCGACGGCGATGTTCCGTTAGCCCCTTCTTACGGGGTCTACATTTCACAACTTGTTCGATATGCACGAGTTTGTGGTAATGTTTCTGACTTCAACGACCGAAATCTTTGTCTCACCGAAAAACTTCTGCATCAAGGGTTTAGATATCATAAGTTGATAAAAACATTCTCTAAATTTTATTATAGATACATTGACTTATTAAGAAAATTTGGTTCTACATGCAGGGCTCTTATACATCAGGGCATTTCACATCCAAACTTCTATGGCAATATCATTTACAAAGCGCATAAATTCAAAAATTGTCCTTCCAAACTTATTAATCCGTTGAACAAACTTATTCATAAAGGATATAAATACAGCATTGTTGTTAAATCTATACTTCTGGTTTTTGTCGGCAAAAATATTGATCATCTCCTAAATGCTTTACACCATAACTAAATTTAAACAATTTTTCATATCGGCAGCATTTGGCATTGCACAATATCATGTTCTTCTTTCATTATTGATGATGTTGTTATACCAAATCTATTTAGAAGTATTTCAATTGAATTTTCATATGTAAGAAGGCTTGATATCATAGTCAACGGAAATTATGTCCTTAGCTGGCTGTCAGTAACTGCGAGCATTTGTCCGGACAGTACCTGTTTGTATTGTCTTCATGTTTTATTTACTTCATTGTAAGGGTACTCGTCTTGATAAGTTGGACTTTTTTCTAGTTTGATTTTTACTGTGAGTCTTTTTGTGTATTTATTTTTAGCCATTCACCACACATCGGGGGAGGGTTTGGATCCAAGAAAACGAATTTAACCCCACCGCAATTTTTGCGCCTGTCCCAAGTCAGGAATATGTTGGTCATTGGCTTGTCCTTGTCTTCTTATAAAATTTTAGTTTCTTGATATTTGGGTTATTGGATGTGGTTTGTTTCCATTGATTTATTCACTTTTTTACCTTTTTGGGACCATTTAGGGCTTACTATATGGTGTGAGGTTCTCACTGTGTTGAACACCATATGGTGACCCCTAGATGTTTTGTTTTTGGTCGTTTTAACCTGGATATGGGATGTTGTCTCCTTGTCTTTTCCTTTCTTTTTCATATGACAGTCTGTCATATGGCTTTTGTCCTTGACCTCAATTTGACGGTCTAGTGAGCATGTTAAGTTTTTGTGATTAGGTCATTTTCTCAGTAACTATTAGTGGTAGGTCAATGATATTTGGTATATAGATTGGTCTTGAGTAGTTCATGACAGTCTGCTATATGGCTTTTGCCTATGACCTCAATTTCACGGTTCAGTGAACATGTTAAGTTTTTGTGCTTAGTTTAGTTTCTCAGTAACTATAAGTGGTAGGTCAATCATATATGGTATGTAGGTTTGTCTTGAGTAGTACATGACAGTCTGCTATATGGCTTTTGTCTGTGACCTCAATTTTACGGTTCAGGGAACATGTTAAGTTTTTGTGCTTAGTTTAGTTTCTCAGTAACTATAAGTGGTATGTCAATGATATATGGTATGTAGGTTGGTCTTAGGTAGTAAATGACAGTCTGTCATATGACTTTTGTCCTTGACCTCAATTTGACGGTCTAGTGAGCATGTTAAGTTTTTCTGATTAGGTCATTTCTCAGTAACTATAAGTGGTAGGTCAATGATATTTGATATATTGGATGGTCTTGGGTAGTATATGACAGTCTGCTATATGGCTTTTGTCTGTGACCTCAATTTCACGGTCAAGTGAATATGTTAAGTTTTTGGTTCTTAGCTTAGTTTCTCAGTAACTATAAATGGTAGGTCAAATGATATATGGTATGTAGGTTGGTCTTAGGTAGTACATGACAGTCTGTCATATTGCTTTTGTCCTTGACCTTCTAGTGAGCATGTTAAGTTTTTTGTATTATTTCATTTTCTCAGTAAATATTAGTGTTAGGTCAATGATATTTGGTATATAGATTGGTCTTGGGTAGTACATGGCAGTCTGCTATATGGCTTTTGTCTGTGACCTCAATTTCACGGTCAAGTGATCATGTTAAGTTTCCCAGTATTTATTAAGGTAAGGTCGATAATGTTTGGTGTGTGAAGTTGTCTTAGATGGAACATGACAGCCTGCATTTTGGCTTTAGCCCTTGACCTCATTTTCACGGTCTAGTGAACATATTTGGTTTTTCAGTATCTATCAGTGGTAGGTCACTGATATTTTGCATTTTGGTTTTGGGTGATACATGACAGTCTGTTTTATTGCTTTTGTCAGTTACCATAATTTCACAGTCTAGCAAACATGTGAAGTTTTCTTATTTAGTCAGTTAGAGTTTTCACATAAATTTTGCGTCCAAGTAGGGACGGGCGAGACATCAATTTGGGTCCACACTTGTTTATAATTAAACTCACTCTTTAATTTATTTTTTTCACACTCACCAGACCAGTTTTAGTCACCGATGTCATTCGTTTTGAACGTACATACGCCTGCTAACTTTGAAGTCCGAAATATCCTATATTTATGACAAATTTCCCATAGAATTTAAAAAAACATCTTTAAATGTTTAATTTTACCTAAATATATCAATATCTATCATCAAAATTTTGCAGGCGTATATATTTCTTCTACAGGCGTATTTTATACCGACAGGCGTATGCAGGCGTATTTAAGTGCTACCGGACCAGGGATACAAAAAAGTATAAAGAATTTGTAAAATCGAGAAATAAAGTCAAGTCAATGGTAAGGAAAGTAAAACTAAATATGGAAAGAGAGATATCAGAGAATGCGAAGAGTAACCCAAAGAAGTTCTGGCAATACGCAAATTCTAAAAGAAAGACAAAATCTGGAATAGGTGAACTTAAAACAAAGAATGATAAGAGAGAAACTGTGGTAGCTAAAACCGATAAACATAAGGCAGAAGTTTTGGCCGATTTCTATAGTAGCATTTTTACAAAGGAAATAGGTGGAAACATGCCAGTCTTATCTGAGTGCCATATTGAGTTCCCATATACAGAGGTGACACACACAGAATTAGAAGTTAAGAAGAAGTTATTAATGGGCTTAAACACAAGTAAATCGTCAGGTCCTGATGGTCTCCACCCCATGGCCTTGAGGGAGCTGGCAAGTTGCATTACAACTCCACTTACAATAATATTTAACACATCTAAACAACCAGGGATACTTCCAAGCATCTGGAAGCTGGGCAATATAGTAGCAATCTTTAAGAAGGGAGCCAAATCCAAATCGAGCCAGACAACTACAGACCAGTAAGCTTGACGAGCATCATAATTATGTAAGATTATAATGGGAAAGCTAGTAAGAAACCAAATTGTAGATCACTTGAAGATAAATAAGTTGTTCAGCAATAGACAGTTTGGATTTATAGCAGGAAGATCTACGACTCTGCAACTACTCAAGGTAATGGACGAGTGGACAGAAATACTTGACAACGGTGGGAATATAGACTCTGTGTATATGGACTTCATGAAAGCATTCGATAAGGTACCACACAAGAGACTAATCAAGAAAATAGAGACGTATGGCATAGGATATCAAACAATAAATTGGGTCGAAAGTTTTCTGACCAATAGAAAACAAGCAGTTTCAATCAATGGTATGGAATCATCAAGACATGATGTGACAAGTGGTATACCCCAGGGCAGTGTCTGTCCTGGGCCCGATACTCTTTGTCATATATATCAATGACATGCCAGATATAGTGGACTTAGCAGCATAACTCTTTCAGATCATGACACTAAAATATTTAAAGAAATTTAAACCAATAACGATATGTCAAAACTGCAATAGGATCTTGACAGGCTCCAAGAATGGTCAGATAAGTGGTTACTGAAGTTCCACCCCAATAAGTGTAAAGTATTAAAAGTTACAAATAGGAGAGAGAGGAATGAAACTCATGAGTATCACCGCTATGACAACTTAGGTAACCAAGTGAAATTGCAATACTCAGACGGTGAAAAAGATATTGGTGTTTTGGTCGATAATCAGTTACATATACAACAAAAAGTAAACAAAGCAAACAGCATAATGGGTCTGATTAGAAGAACATTCACCTATCTTGACGAGCACAATTTCAGATATTTATTTCAAGCTTAAGTGAGACCTCACCTTGGGCATGCAGCAGCGGTTTGGTGCCCATACAAAGCACAAGAAAACGTACAGAGGAGGGCAACCAAACAAATTCCATCTTTAAACAACTTGGACTACCCAGACAGACTTAGAAACTTTAATATACAGAAGATTAAGGGATGATATAATTGAAACAATCAAAATCATAATGGAAGTGTATGATAAGGAAGTTACACAAGACATATTTGAGTTAGATCATAATTCCAGAACAAGGGGCCACAACAAAAAGATCAAAAAGAAATTCAGTAAAACGAACTTAAGAAAATACTCGTTCACCAACAGAGTAGTCGAAATATGGAATAATCTTCCACAATCATTGATAGACGCAAAAGACTTGATAAATTTGAAATATTATCGGACAAGTACTGGGAACACAAAGAAGTGAAATTTAACCCCAAAGCTGACTTAGAAATCAAGATAAATCCAGGAAGTCACACCGAACTTGATATAAACTTAGAAGAAACAGAGGCGGACAAAGTGGCTCAGAGCCAGAGTCCACAGTAGACCTAACCTAACCTAACCTAACCAAGTGCGACAACCTTCGAAAGGGGGAAATCCGGAAACCCGCTTATTTTTTCTCAACTCATCTGTTTTACGATCATGGTATCCAGACAAATCGGTACTCAGACAAATAGGTACCTCCACAAAATCGACACCTTGACAAATCGGTACCGGATTAGGCACTTTGATTTATTTTATTTTAATCATATGTATGATTAAAAAATAATGCTTTGATAAATTCGTAAATAAGATAATTATATTTGGATCGTACTACATCGTTTATCAAGTCAATATAAACAATCATAGGTAATTCAGAGAAGCAAAGGTTTGTGTTTGGATCATATTTTTTAATATGTGAATACTGTTAAATGATTATTAAAACAGTTATGGTTATTCAAGGACGGTATATTAGATAATCGAAGTAATCCTTTGATCTTACAAGTTTTGTTATATTTCAAGGTGGAAAGCACATGACTGGGAGGGGGGTGACATTTTATCAGGGGTTGTCTGTAGTAAACCTAAGTTTTGACAATATTGATAATAAACTCCGTTTAAGCTCACCCTTTTAAAGCCATGGTGAACCTTTGTTATTTTTAACGTCCGTCATTGTACACTTTATACTTCTCATATGAAACAAGGACAGTAGTATTCTGAAAGAACAACGGATGTGTAGTTACAAGAATCAAAGTCGGGAGACATAGACAAAAAAAAAACAATGGCATTAGACATTCAATTGGTCCTGAAAATAATTGGGCAAATGAAACCAAACTTTTAAACAAAATTAGTCCTTTGTCCTCTTTGAAATTTGTATCGGGCAAGTCCTCCACCTTCAAAAATGACCGTCAGAGGGAAACATCGTCTTACATTGGACCCTGTGTGAAAATACATTCTTAAGATCTTCTTCTCTGAAACTTCCAAATTCCGATTAGAACAAAACTTAGAAATAATGGTCTTTAGATGATATAGTTTTAAAAAAAAAGATCCCTGCGGAAAGATCCAGTCATCATCAAACTATACCAACAATGGAAGAACAAAGTTTCACACTGGACCCTATAGGAAAACCATTTAAAGATCTTTCCCTTTCTCAGCAGCAATATACCTACCTCCCAGAAAATGGAGTGTATATTTCACAATGAATTCGTTATTGTAGAGCTTGTAGTTCATACAGTGACTTTGTGGAAAGAGCAAAAGCACTGTCACAAAAAAAAACTGTTAACACAGGGCTATGTTCAGTCGTTGTTATTTTCGTCCTTTCAGAAATTCTATGGCATTCACCACGACATCATATGTCGGTGTCACAAATGAAAACTGACATTTTCAGCTAGCTTCACGTCTTCCCTGATTTGACATTATAACCGATCTTAACTTTACCCTTGAGTGCATGATCCACGGACAGTGTGACGGGTGCTGTATGCAGAGTAGGACATTCTACCCTTCCGGAACACCTCTTGTCACTCTTTGAGAGTTCACACGGTTAATGCTTTAGTTTTTAATGTTGTATTTGTAGTGTTTGCGTTTTGTGGTTGTGTGGCGTCTTTGGTCTTCCGTCTTCTGGTGTTCTTACTTTTGCCTCGTCTCTGGACTTTGATGTATGAAATCTTGTTCTTTGTTCCTTCGGTATTCTACTGCCGCTGTTTTAAACTACTGTCTATGTCAGCCTTTAAGCCTTTTGTTATATTAAGTTTGTACCCCATGTGTTGCTTTTATCGACAGCCATTTTTGGCGAAAGCTTTCCAGAAAAAGATCTGAAGCTCCAGAATTCCATATGGATCGGCGATCAGCCAATCAGATCTAGACTGAGTTTTTCCTTTCTCGAGTATTGGACTTGACTTAATTTTGCTTTAGACATGTTATTTCTGGTATTATAGGTATTGCAGGCATTAATTAGCAGGAGTCACTCACCCTGTCGATGCAACATGTTCCACTTCTTCCAAAGTTCATTCAAAGATGTCAGTATATTTCTCGGAGTGTACCTTATAATAGATAGTAAGTGTAATGCTTCCTTGTACTCATAGCATTCTTTTTTCTAAAGAAGCCGTTGGGTGTGGGGTTTCCTCACCGTTCATTGAAGATCTTGTGGTGGCTTTGAGTTATAACTCCTCTTTGGGTCGTTGTCTCTTTGACACATTCCCCGTTTCCCTTCTTTTTTCTATAATTATTTCAATCGACTTTACACACGACATTTAGATTCTTTTAGCTGTAATCTAAACACAAAATTATCGCTAATTGGTCATCATTTGTCAAATGAAAACAATACATTTTCGAAAAAGTATCACGATGGGTTCTTGTTCTCGAACCGGTTTATTATTTAAAACAACAAAACGATTTCTGTAAACGCTGCCCCCACAAAGATAAACGACTTTCCCCTCAGTCAAAAAATACTCGTTCAACGATGAAAGCATTTTTATTTCGGTCATAAATTCGTTGCCGTCCGGACGGTTTTTAATTGCATGTGAACCACTAAAACGTGTAGGAAAGACAAAATTTTGGAAAATTCGAAATTAGAAGTGTTCAGATAAACACAATCTGTGGATATATATTGATGGGTTCCATGGTATATAGCATTGTTTGAATACTGTCAAAACTTACGCTTTCCACAAACAACCCTGAAAAAGTGTCCCCTCTATGCATAGTATGCTCACTCCTCAATATTTGCTGGTACGTTGTGGAGATACTCCTTAGTTTTTAACAAAATTTCATATTTGTAAGTCACATCCACTACTCAAACACTTTTCAGATATATTGTTCTCCATTTTAGCTTTCAGCAATCCATACTGATTGAGATGAGAGTTTTCTTATAGGATGTCTGAGCTGATAAGATCATCAATTTGAAAATATTGTAAATAAATATAATAACAGCTTTATTTGCAAAGACAGACATAAACCATTAGTGTTATAGCAAACATAATGTATAATATGCACAATAATAAATGTTTCAGAAGTTAATCTTGATTTTTTCTTCAACTGTTCCAGAGGGATATGCAAACGTTGAAGATATTCTACAGCTGTCCTATTTTAATCAGTATGACGAGGACGATATAGAAGAACTGGTTGATCGTGATAACAAGGGGAGGTTTAAAAAACGCAGTTTCCGTGGTAAACTCCAAATTAAAGCAACACAGGGACATACCATAAGGGTAAGTATTAGTAGCGAAAAGATAAATGACCCCCTCATAAATAGCTTCAGCATGTTAAACTTAGCATAATAAGTACTCATATTCATTTTTGATCAACATATTTAATGATTTTGTTGCTCTTTTTTGTCTGTTAACTTGATGATTTTTGTTAAAAAAAAGACAGTTTTAGTTTTCGAGAGAGACATAAAATTATCAACATGCCTATATCTACCTAACTTGTTGGTCGGATTTTGGCAAATCAAAATTTTTTTAAGTCTGGCTTTTTTAGAATTTCTATTGCCTATTAATATCATCGAATACGCTGTTGGTTACATACATGGAGACCAACGAAATCAGCAACGGTGTCAAAACAAGGTACTAGTATATCATTAAGAAAATATATACATCAGAATACTGATTTGAATATTTTTTTTTCTTTTTCTTCATCATGAAAAACGTCACTCTATTGTGGAGTACGAAACATTTATCAAGAATTTAAAAGTCACTATCATGTGATGTATAAATCTTCCTTTTAAGGTAGTTGGCCAGTTGTTTAAGGTAGTCGGCCTGTTTAAGGTAGTTGGCCACCGTTGATTTCTGACTCATATGTCTTTTTCCATATCATAACATGTAAAATATTTGGCCCATGAACACCCACTTTTCATGCTATATTCTAAAAGCATATACCTTTAAGGAATTTTTGACAAAATTTTTTATATTACTACTTCATCTACTATTTCTATGCAAATTCTATGAAAAAAAACAAGAAAAGAACATTTCCTGCCAAATTTTGAATTGCCTGTATCTCAAACTCAAGCGCATGAGCATATGGTTTTTTCTTGTTTATTTGTCAAGTCCTACTACTACTAGTAACTAGTAATTCAGAACAAAGGGCTCTTACACTGGAGTAACACATGTAGTAAATATACCACCGAGACGTAGTGGAGGGTGATATATACTCCAGTATATACTCGAGGGAGATATTTGTTATATGTGTGATACATCAGCATATCACCTTGTTAAATTGAATTCACCTATAAATATATTACTATTTCATAATTCGCGAAATCAGTCAGTGCTGTCAGTCCTGACTGGCAAAAATGTAATAGAACTGACTGTTATGCACGATCGCCAGTCCCATGTCTGACAGCATTTTAAATTTTTTTAACGCCCATATAAATGCAGCGGAGGACTGTCTGGAAATCTTCAGTACTGACAGATTATTTTGTTCTATCAGTCCTGTGACTGACATTGTAAAAAAGTTTTCGCAAACTTTTTTTTTTGCAGTCAGGCTTTTACAGATACCCCTACAACACCACCTGACCAGGGTGTAATGGTGGATTTTCAAAATAATTTAACTGACTGTACAATTTAATTGTTTTGTAGCAGAAAAGAATATATTAAGACGTTTAAATACCATAACACTGACTTCTATACTCTCACACTCTTACATCAACTACTACACACCTTCATATTCATTCTCACTGTCCATTAGATCAACTGTTACACACTTCAATTTACACTCTAACATTCAAAATATCAAATATTCAAAAGTGCGCAAACTCTGCTATTTATGATAAGAAACACAAATTGCAAAAACATAATTTCACAAAATGAATACACAAAATTTTGTTTAAAAAGACAGAAAGAAAGAACAAACTGAAATACATTTTTATTTAAGGCATTTGCGGAAGAATGAAAATTATTATGAGGTTATTGTTTGCTACATGACACTTAGAAACAAACATGTTTGTTAGGGTGGTACGGAGGGGGGTATAAAAATTGTAAGATAGAATTTTCTGACATTTTCATGCCTTATACTTTGTTATTTGAGCAAACATTAAATAAAATAAAGAATTGTGGTCACCGTCCATATAAGCTTGAAATCTGTCATGTAAAAATCTGCTTTTTTTGGTTGAATGATAAGGCAAATAAGCAAACTTTTCACAAAATTTAAAGTTAAATTAGTTACATCAGACAGATTTTTTTTTGGGGGGGGGGGTAAATTATTAGCTATTATACTTTCTTTCAATTTGCAAACAAGTAATGGGTCACCAAACTTATTATTGAACAAATGATTTTTTTCCTTTTATTTCTATACAAATTGTATCCCCCTTAATAAAACAGCTCAATAGAACAGGAGTTTACCGAAAAGTTACAAAACTTTGACAGGGTTGCCAAAACAAATTTAACTATCATATAAAATCGAAAATCATTTTGCCAATAAGTCATGAGCTGAAATAACCACCGAGTATCACAACTTATGAAACCCCCTTTTCAAAATCAAATATGTTAACATGCCCCTTTCTTCCAAACAAACGAAATTTAAATTTTTTTTTAGACAAACGTTTTTCTTTCAATTGCTTCAAATTTTGTCTGGTACCTCTCCTTTATGACAAAGTTGTATAGAAAGATACCATATGGTATTAGATTTACAAAAATCCCACAAAAGTTCCATTTCTATACCCAATACTTCTAAATATTTAAAAAAAAAACTTACCCCTACCCCTTCAAAATGTTGAAGAAAATTTCAAGATTTTTTTCGAAATTGTGCATGTTCAATGGTCTATAGAACCCAGTGTACATTTCATTTCATAATTCTTTCAATTGTTTTTAGTCTTTGTATGTCCTTTCTTAAAAATAAAGCATGTTTACATAATGTTAACATGTTTTAAATGACCCAACTATCACTTTTAAATAGACAAATTAAATAGATCTTGGAATATTTTCGGTTGGAACACAGTTTTGTCTTTCTTTTGCCTCATCTTATCTATGAGTAGTTCAAATTCATGAAATGTATAAAATGAAAGGATATACTATTTTATTACAAATGGTACAATTTATAACAATTTTGAAGTAATACAAACTTCCTAAATTCATAAAACCTACACCTACCCAAACAAATTTACTGCAAAAATTTTCTATTTTTTGTCCATGTTCGCATAAAAATAACCAGAACACACAAAATATGTGTTGTATATGACAATGTTGCATATTAAATTATATCATGATTTGGTATATTAACAGCAATTTGTCGACTTGAAGTCAATATTTTGCCCAAAATTGATGGAAAGGATAATTTCAAGCATTTCAGATTTGTCCAAAATTCACTGTTTAATCGTTATTTATGACAAATTTGAAGGATATATCTGCAGATATGCTACCTAATTGTTCTAAGCAATGCATAAGTTATCGTAAAACATTGTTTAAAAACAAGGATTGCTCAATGTGACTGTAAATTGCGAAAATTTCACCCCTACAAAAAAACAAAATGATGCTTAAAAATCTCAAAAGTTTGCCAGTTTTTACATATATGCATATTATATATACAAAACAGATTAATATCTTTTGTTAAAAAAATATGCATTAGATATATTGTCACATGCAATTTTAATGCCAAAATATAGTTACAATTTAATATTTCGTACAATTTTTGTGAAAAATTGGAATTTTCAGCATTTCAGAATAATACAAAAAATAAAAGTTGAATTAATGAATTTGTCAACTTTGAAGCGTATATCTACCAGATTGCCAATAAGTTGGTCTCAGCTATACGTTGGCCATTTTTTTTGCACTGTAAAAATGTACAAGAAGTTCGTGGTGCTGTGCAAAATACGAACATTTTCCCCCTTACCCCACAAAAATTTTTGGTAAAAGTAACATTTCTGCGATTGATTTTGATTTAAATTATAACAAAATCACAGTGTTTAGCAACTCTGAAATACATTTATTGTTCTTAATGTTATCTTTTTATTTCCGTGCATTGTAGCTGTCTCACGTCCTTGTTTTGTCTTTGTTTTTATCTGTTACCGTTTCTGCCATGTCTTTGGACTTCGATTTTTGTAGTCATCGCTTCCCTTGTTCCTTCGGTATTCTACTGCCGTTGTTTTATTGTATCTAGCTTTGTTTTTCACATGTCGAAAATCATTTACGGGGAAATATTATTGTTATCAATCCAAAAAATGATTGTTTTAGTATTTTAAGATTTATATTTTAAATGTCTTACTACATGAAGTTCATATATATTATTCCAATTCTTTACTTTTATCTCTGTGTCGATATTGTTAAAAGCACTCCTTTAGAACCTCATCTAATCTATCTTAAGTATATGTTCACGTGACGCACACGCACACATTTTATCTATGTAATGTTGATGCTGAGTCGGTAATAAACAGTAGAGCTGTAAAGATGTCTTCTACTTTATTCATGATATTTACAACGTAAAAGAAACGAAACATGGTGTCAGGTGTGTGGGATAAAAGCCACAAAAGACAATTAATATGATACAGTGAAAACGCTTGAAAAGATAGTAAATTGCAACGTATTGTAAGTGATAAAT
Source organism: Modiolus philippinarum (assembly GCA_002080025.1). NCBI lineage: Eukaryota > Metazoa > Mollusca > Bivalvia > Mytilida > Modiolidae > Modiolus > Modiolus philippinarum. The sequence continues at coordinate 92,946 of MJUU01049768.1, forward strand.
TGACATTCCTTCGAACACACACTGCATGTAAACAAAGACAATGGCTGACCCAGAACCCGCTGTAGTAGAACCACAGATCATTCATGTGCCCATAAACATTCCGTTTCCAACAAAATTAGACATGAAGGGAAATTTGTCCACAAACTGGAAAAAGTTTAAAAGAATTTGGGAGAACTATGAAATAGCTTCGGGGCTCAAAACGAAAGAAGATGATATGAGAACGGCAACATTTTTAACATGCATAGGCCCAGACGCACTCGAAATATATGATGGTCTACAATTTGATAATGAACAACAAAGTAAACAAATAAAAATTGTTCTTGAGAAATTTGAAGCATTTTGCATAGGGGAGACAAACGAAACATATGAAAGATATAAATTTAATAAAAGACAACAAGAACCAACTGAAACAATTGATACGTACGTCACTGCTCTTAGAACATTATCAAAAACTTGTAATTATGCAGATATAGAAGAAAGTTTAATTAGAGACCGAATTGTAATTGGTATCAGAGACAACGCAACAAGAAAAAAGCTTCTACAAGACAGTAAATTAACACTAAAGAAATGTATTGATATTTGTCGAGCTAATGAGACAACAACAGAACAAATGAAACAAATTGGCAATGAAGATGTTCATCTCGTCAAGAAAAAAGGTTCAAAAACATTCAATAAAGACAAACAAAACAAACCTGCCCAATGCTACAACCACAATGAACTTTCATGTAAATTCTGTGGTAAGAAACACAAGCCAAATAAAGAATTATGTCCAGCTTGGGGAAAGACATGTTCTAATTGTGGAGTTAAAAACCACTTTGCGGTAAAGTGCCGAAAGATCAACATTCAGAAAAGCAAATCTAGAAAGGTATATGGAATAGATGACATTACTGACAGTAGTGATGAAGAATATGTTTTAACAGTAGAAACAAATGAACAAGAGGAATCAAAGCCGTCAGTGAAGAATTTCCAAGAAAAATATTTGCTACTATGTTAATTAATGGCAATGAAATAAAATTTCAACTTGATTGTGGTTCAACGGTTAATGTCTTGCCAGAAAGTCTGTATAGAAAGCTCGTTAATGAAACTGAATATGAAAACACAGAGAAAAGTAGTCAAACACTTGTTATGTTTAATGGATCAGAGACAAAACCGTGTGGAAAGAAGAGATTAACAGTCAGAAATCCAAAGAATAACCGAAAGTACAATATTGAATTTACAATTGTTGATCAAAATGTCAAACCGCTTCTTGGCGCAAGGGTTATTCAGCATATGGAATTAATAACAGTAAACAAAGTGAACATTTTGAAAATATCTGATGAAAATGATGGAACAACTGTGAAAAAAGATGCAAAAATTCAAAGTTCTGAAAGTACTGTGAAACTTCAGAAAAATCAAAGTACTGACAGCACATTTAGTAACAGATCACAACAGCAACTTATAGAGACATATAAAGATATTTTCGAAGGAGAAGGCAAACTGGAAGGAAAACTTCACTTGGAAATAGATGAAACAGTGAAACCGATTCAACTTCCAGTGCGAAAAGTANATCGGCTAAAGAGCTTACATTGTGAGTTAGCCTGCAAGTAGAAATCTATTATACGGTGCGGCTTCGCCTTACCGTATAATAGATTTCTACTTGCAGCCTAACTCACGATGTTAGCTCTTTAGCCGATGATAATATATAGACAACTGTAATTTATTATATTACTTACAAGAAGCTGTACAGGTTCTCTACATGACAACAGAGAATCATATGAATGACTTTTTCTTCTTTTAAGGAACAAAGTTTTCATATTTCTTCTAAACAAAAATCGACATCAGTTTCTTATTGTATATTCCTATCAATCCTTATACATGTATATTATAAATAAATACAGGAAGTTACTCCTCGCATTTTGTATCATATAACTGAATATTTGCCAAATATATACATGTCCATCACACCACTTGACTGAATGATTTGAAATAACAGTTTTCTGTATCATATTCCTCTTTTTCTTAAACTTATGGAGAGTAGATAAATACAAAATTACACCAGTCACACCTAAATTTAGACACAAGTTTTTATATATCATAAACCACCAAGGAAATCAAATTTAATAACACGACATATCCGTTTTATTTTGCTATTTTTACTAAACTTACTTTATATGTCTCTGATATAATGGAGTTGACAATGACATAAATTTGGTTATGAAACCATTGGTATACCTGGCAATAGGGTTCCCGATAAACTAGGCGACAAACAAACGAGTATAAAAGGGAACGGTTAACAAAGGCAAACAATGTACTTGCCAAAATTTTGAAAGTAACGGGTACAGGATTTAGTGATTTTTTTTGTACGAAATTGCAACAACTATTCCGAGTATATTATTATAGTTAACCGAAAACGGACATTTTTATATTTCAGGGTTTAAGTCGGATGAAGAGAGATCATATACATTTTGCGCCATCAGAAAGGGATGCACAAAGTGGTATGCTTTAAAACTTTTACTCTGCAAACACATGTTTTTTAGTCGCCCACTGGCGTTACTCTAGATTTACACTATGTTCTGGGTATCTATTTGAACTAATGCCGTCATTAGTAAGCGGGAATTCGGAGTATAATTTCCGCGATTTTTCTTACTAAACATCATCTGCCCGTGATCCTTTTTCCTTCTACCGTCATCAGGTCATGGAATCGAGTAGTCTTATTGAAGACATTCGGAACTCTCCAAATTTAACATTTTAGAAAAAGGACCAAGATGCAAATCAGTGAGCCACCTCCTTACCCCAGGTCGTTCCTGATAACATAATGTTACTGATTTTTTAAATTTCTTATGGATTTCGGAGAAATACTTGGAGTGTTGATCATTAGAATACTTCGACATAAACAACAACCTTAATGAGTAATTTGAAAAGATGTTGATTGTGCTTTTGTTTTATCAGTAATAAATCAACATCTGAAAAAGGTCTTTGTTTACTACGATAATGATTTTTGAAGAAAAAAAAAATAGAAAGAAAAAACAAACGTGCACTTACTCTTTTGCTACACAACATTTGTTTTCGTTTTATTAACACTATTTATCAACAGGTCATAAGTATTCCCATGGGCACAAATTGTGCATCTCTCATTCCATATCCTTTTCCTTTTTGTTACAGACGGGACTTCATGATAAAAAAATCTTCAAAACGGAACCATACAAAACAGTGATAAACTTATTTCTATTTATAATAATAACAGCAGATACATTGACGATATCCTTAATATTGATCATTAGATAATTTTAACATTATTTACCCACAAAAATTAGAATTGAATAACGCTATTAGGGATTCCAAATACTGTCCCTCTCTGTATCTAACTATCATTATTGAATCTAGTAAAATAAAAACAAAAAATATATAATAAAAGGGATGATTTTAATTTCACTATTAATTATTTCCCTTTCCTTGACACCTGTATTCCGCTAGCTCCATTCTACAGGGTGCTTATTTCTCAACTGGTACGATTTGCATACGTTTTTTTTACTCTTGACGATTTTAATGAACGTAACCTTACCATCCAAGCCAAACATTTACAATATGGTTACATAGTTCATAAGTTATTGAATACATTGAAGAAGTTTTATGATAGATATGCACATTTGATAACTAAAATATATGATAAAAGGGATGATTTTGATTTCATTATTATAATTTGTCTATTCTTGACGGCGACATTCCTGTATCTCAATCATACGGGGTGTACATTTCGCAACAAGTACTATTCATACGCGTTTGTTCTACTCTTGATGAATTTGATGAACGTAACCTTACTATCACAGTCAAACTTTTACGGTTCTCACTTATTTTACAACAGGGTACAGATTTCATAACTTGTTGAATATATTTAAGGAGTTTTTCTAACAGATATGAATATTTGATATCTGAATACGACGTCACTCGCAAACAGCTTATTACTTAGGGCATTTCTAATCCTCGTTTTTACGAAAATAGTGGTAAAAAATGCATGAAACTGATTAAAAATCCAGAAAAGCTAACTCTATGATCACAATCTTGAAAGGAGAGAAAATGACAAAACGTAATTTTGAAATATGGGTTAAGGGGTGCTCGCCGCTAATCTGCCGGCTAGCTTAAGGAGCGTAGTCTGCTGGTTAAACACTGTCGCCTTACGGAAGAAAAATCAGACTCAGAACTTCACGAAGGATTTGGTCAAGAATCATCACATATTTCAGTAGACATCGGTAGCAGCAGTGTTTCGGATATTGCGCGAAGTACTGACGTTACGTTATGTGAAAATCGTCTATATATTGTGACGTTACTTTTACTTGATGTATGGGCTTCCTAGTGATCACCATTACGAATTTGTGAATATAATACGTTCATCTTATATTCGACTTTGTCATATATTTCGCCAAATTGTGGTGCCGTTTGGAAATACAAATCGGCAAATTAAGAGCAGTTCAAGCAGGACATAAAGGGACAATCACTAGAATTCTTGGACAAATTGAGGAAGAATGTTATCCAGATGACGAAAACATCGCTGAATCGTTACAAACTTTAATTGATAAACAACAAACAATTTGTGTTTTGAATGAGGAAATATTCGCTTTGTTGGACGAAAAGGATATAGAGGAAGGGATTATTCAGACAGATGAGTATAAAATCCACATAAACACAAAAATCAGACAATTACGTAAAAATACTTCTGTCCTAGAGTCCCATGTACTACACAGAATGACTCCAACGTCCCAACCTGTAACCTACAGTACAACTTGAGTCAAATGTTCACGCCCGTGAAGATATATCACAGTCTGAGTCCAACGCCCACGCCCGTGGAGATACAGCACAATTTGAGTCCAACGCCCACGCCCGTGAATTTCCAAACAGTTTACAGTATGACTCTTATGTTGACACACGCAATGAGAACACAAACCAGCATAGCTCTGTAACACACATGCCGCAAATGCACCTTGCTCCGCCATCTAACAATCATCGTTTGCCGAAACTGACCTTACCCACATTTAATGGAGATCCACTTGCATGGCAAACGTTTTGGGATTCCTTTGAATCGTCTGTTCATTTCAACACATCTATCACAAATGTACAAACGTTTGCATATTAAAATCGCAGATTTCTGGAGATACCGAAAATACAATTGAAAAATTACCGCTTACCAACACAAATTATATGGAAGCAATCACACTCTTGAAAGATCGTTTCGGACAACCTCACAGAGTAAAATATGGATACATGCAGGCATTGTTGGACCTTCCAGCACCAGAAAACAACATGCTAAGTCTACGTGCATATTACGATAAACAAGAGGCATACATTAGAGGTTTGGAATCGCTTGGCCGTTCGGGAGACTCGTATGGAGAATTCCTTATTCCCATAATATTAGATAAACTTCCTGCCCAGATCACACAAAATTTGACGCGCGAGCATGGGTCAGATGACTGGCAACTTAATGATATTAGGAAAGGTTTTTTTGAAGGAAATCACAATTCTTGAAACCGGTAAACGGAAAACGCCCGTGGCTACGACAAATATTTTTCAGCCCAAAGCTTCGTTCTTTACTAATGCAAGGAAAAGTAATTATCAGGGTACACAGAGAACAGTTAACAACCATAATAAAACTATTAAACAAAAGCCGTGTTTCTATTGTAAAAACCTACACGACCCTGCAAATTGCCCTAAGGTTGCAGACTACGAATCTCGTATCGCTATTGTTAAGCAGAAGAAAGCATGTTTTAATTGCTTAGGATCTCACCGTTCTGCAGATTGTCAGTCTAAATTCCGCTGTAGAAAATGTAAGAAAAAGCACCATTCTAGTCTTTGTCACGAAAATGCTTCATCCGAAAGAAAGACACCAGCATCAATGCCGTTAAAAACAGCAACAAATTAGTACCTAGCACCGCCAGCCTATATTCGTCTTCAGTTCAGTCACGATCAAAACGATGAAAACAGCAGTTGAGCCACGATGGGGACACGGAAGCGCTACTATTATAGTAACATTTTATTTGATCAGGGCGCTCAGCGTTCTTTTATTACGGAGGAATTAGCTTCAAAACTAGATATTGAAACTACTGGTGTAGAGACTATTCATTTATCTGCATTCGGAGATACAGGCAATAAAATTCGAAACCTACCAACAGCTGGCATATTCGTAGAATCGCTCAGTGGAACAAGAATACCAATTGAAGTACTAGTCGTTCCAACCATTGCTAGTCCGCTTACAAGTCATACACGCAACGACATTTCAAATCTGAAATATTTAACAGGATTACGACTCGCTCATGCTATAACAGATGATTCTACCTTTGAGATTGATATACTCATAGACGCTGACTTTTACTGGGATTTTATAGAAGATACCGTAGTTCGAGGAAACGGACCCACAGCGGTAAAATCCAAAGTTGGATATCTTTTGAGTGGACACCAAACTGTAAAAGGGGACCATCGAAAATTGGAATGTATAACATTTTGACACAGCATAAAGTTGAAGAATTCAACTTAGAGAGATTTTGGAAATTGGAGTCAATTGGAGTAGAAAGCAGTGACACAAAGGACAAAGAAGTCGACTACCTTGAAAACTACCAAAATCATCAATCGAATATAGAGACAATCGCTATATAGCAAAGTTACCATGGAAACCCGACCACGACCCTTTGCCAACTAATTTCAATATTGCTAAACGGAGAATGGAAAACGTTATCAAGCGACTGAATCGTGAACCTGAAATGTTACAAATGTATAGTAATATCATCAACGAACAAGAAGGTAAATGTTTTATTGAAAGGATACCAGATTCGGAAACCAACACAGAAAAAGTGCACTACATTCCCCACCATCCGATGAAGAAAGACTCTAGCACGACTCCGATTAGGATCGTATATGATTGTTGTTGCAAACAATCTGAGAACTCACCTAGTCTTAATAGCTGTCTCATGAATACACCACCCATTTTGAACGATCTTACCAAACTTCTCATCAGATTTGGATCAGACCGAGTTGCCATAGTAACAGACATTGAAAAGGCCTTTCTACAAGTTTGTCTTCATGAACAGGACCGCGACTATACCAGATTATTATGGCCCAATAATCCAGCTGATCCCAAAAGTGAACGCATGACTTACAGATTCAAGTCAGTACTATTCGGAGCGACTTGCTCGTCGTTCATTTTGAGTGCAGTATTGTTAAAGCACGTTCGACAAACAGACACCGAAACTGCAAGAATGTTAGAGAGAGAGATTTATGTGGACAACATACTGTCTAGCGTTAAAGACGACACTGAAGCAGTCAGATATTATAGAGAAGCTCGAGAACTTATGTTACAGGGGGCTTTAATCTACGAGCTTGGACTTCCAACAATGAAAAACTGAGACAACTAGCGACCAGAGAAAACGTACTAGATAAGGACATCGAGACAAAAATTCTAGGTATGCGTTGGAGTGTTCAAAATAATATTTTATCATACTCTAAACGTGACATTGAACCGGACGCAACAGCTAGTGTAACAAAACGTAAAATCCTGAAGGAATCATCGAAAATTTTCGATCCACTTGGTTTGTTGAGCCCCATCAGCATCAGAGCTAAGATTCTGATACAAGATTTATGGAGAGGAAAGTACGACTGGGATGTACAGTTACACGACAACATTAAACAAAAATGGATTCAACTAGCTAGAGATTTGAAAATTGCGACTGAAATGACTTATCCGAGATATTATGCAATTAACGGTTGAAAAACGTTACATGTTTTTGTTGACGCCAGCATGAAAGCTTATGGCACATTGGCATATCTACAAGACGAACAAAATACACCATTGGTTATGGCACAAACGCGAGTGGCGCCAGTTAAGGAACTTACATTACCCCAGTTGGAGTTGATGGCAGCCGTCATAGGAGCGCGCTTAGTAAACCACATCAAAGACACTCTAGAAATTGAAAATATGACAGTGTGGTGAGACCGTCAAATAGTTCTTCAGTGGTTGAAAACCGAGAAACCTTTGAAACGCCTGTATCAAACCGTGTAAAGGAGATAAAGGAGCTGACAGAACAATGCACATGGAAGCACTGTTCTACAAACTGCAATCCAGCGGACTTACTGACGCGTTGAATGGACGCAAAACTTTTCGTACAGAGTTCGTTGTGAAGAAATGGACCTACATGGTTAACAAAAAGAACCTTGTATCCTGAGACAACGTTAAATACAAACACTGTTTTGTCTGTATCAACCGATGGCGATGATTACGTTGGAGAGGAGAATATACCTAACGAGAGCAATGTAAAACAAATACATAGAATCCATAACATAATTAACATTGAGAAAGTTTCATCTTACAAAAAACGTTTGAGGATCACATCATACGTACTACGTTTTATTAACAACTGTCAATCTAGTGTTGAAAATAGAAAAAAAAAGATCATGTGATTCACAAGAAATACAGAAATCAGCTACATTTTGATACGTTCATGTCAACAACATAATTTCACTGACGAATACAGCGTACTGAAAGGAGAAAAGAAGCTAACTAAAGCCATACCGAGACTTCGACAACTAAAATTATTCATGGATGAAAAAGGAATTGTCCGATGTAAAGGCCGCATTGAGAACGCAACAATACCAGAGAACGCTTGCTACCTACAAATGCGCACTTGTCGACTTTAATTGTGAGAGATTCGCACGAGAATATTTTACATTCAGGTGTTAGTAGCACAGTTTCATACATAAGACAAACTTTTTGGATTCCATGTTTACGACAACTTGTTCTTAAAATATTGAGAAGATGTGTGAAATGCCGCAAAGTCAACGGAGCACCATATAGAGCACTAGATCCGCCGCCCTTGCCTAAAATTCGTTTACAGGAAGCACAACCGTTCTATGTAACTGGAATCGACTTTACTGGAGCTTTAAATGTAAAGAGTGATGATGGAAAAATGCGAAAAGCTTATATATGCTTATTCACATGTGCTTCGACGAGAGGAGTTCATCTAGAAGTCTTATCGAATTTATCCGAAGTATCGTTCATGCAGGCTTTCAGGCGCTTTACATGCCGTAAATTAACACCGAAAGTGATTATTACTGACAATGCCAAGACTTTTATCGCCGCATCAAATGAAATTCGACAACTCTACGAATCGCAAAAACTACAAGGACAAATAGCAGACTTAGGTATCAACTGGAAGTTCATTCCGAACCGCGCCCCTTGGTACGGGGGCTTTTGGGAGAGACTGATCGGAACTACAAAAAACACATTGAAAAAAGTACTTGGACAATCTTTAGTCGATATGGAAACTTTGCGGACTGTAACAACAGAAACAGAAATGATAATGACCGATAGACCGCTTACATTCGTATCAACTGATATGGACGACATTGAACCATTAACTCCATCACATTTGATATATGGTAGAAATTTGAAGTCGTTACCATATGAGAATACTGATTTGGATGAATCGAGTAAACCCGTGAAATGGACAAGTGACTCGTTGATAAAAGAACACATAGACTGTGTGAAATTATCCAATATTTTTGGAAAAGGTGGAAAAATGACTATTTATCTTCCTTTAGAGAATTCCACAAAGCTAGCTGTAGCAATAATGAATATATCCGAGTTGGCGATGTTGTTCTTGTCCACGATGATACGCCAAGGATTACATGGACAATGGCTATTGTGACCCAATTAATTCGAGGGAAGGATGGACTAGTTAGAGTTGCAAAAATTAAAATGAAAAACTCTTACACAACAAGACCAATCGTAAAACTTTATCCGCTCGAGATCAGTTGTGCATCATGCAAAGAAAATGTCACCGAGGAGGAATTAACGAGTGGAATTGGAGAACGACCGAGACGTCTAGCCAGCTTGAGGGCAACTGAAAATATTCGGAAGTGGGTGAATCTATCCAGGAACATCAAAGACTTAAAGTGACAGTTTTTCACCCCCTTTTTAATATGGACTGTTAATTTTCAAAGTGATAGTTAAGATCTTTAAAAATTTATTTCAGTGATGATCAAGAGACAATAAGTTATTCTTTTCGTATCAGAGACATTGAATGTCGGAATGTCGGAAATAGCGCGAAGTACTGACGTTACGTTATGTGAAAATCGTCTATATATTGTGACGTAACTTTTACTTGATGTATGGGCTTCCTAGAGATTGCCATTACGAATTTGTGAATATAATACGTTCATCTTATATGCGACTTTGTCATATATTTCGCCAAATAGTGAGAGGCCAGTTGGTCACTAGATCTCAAAGCTAACTTAACGGATGTAAGCAGAGTATCTTGTTAATATCCCCTATTACGTAAGGAATGTTAGTTACGTCCCAGCTTTTGGGAACCCATTAACCGGTTTAACCGTACCGCTCGTTTTTGCTGGTGCCGGTACCAAGTCCGGCTGTCCCGAGTTCCTATCGTTGTTTACGTTTGTCTTGTGTCTTATTTGTGTTTTTTACGGTGTAGTTCCCTGGCTGATTATAGCATGGGATTATTATTTTCATCCATTGTAGATGTATCATGATGTCCCTTTTATTTCATGGTGATACTTGCAAACAGCTCATAAGGGCATATCTAACCCTCGTTTTTACGTAAATGTTGTTAAAAATGTCAGAAACTGATTAAAAATCCAGAAAATCTTGGACGTAACTTACACGTTTTACCTTTGTCGATAATTTTTTTCATACAGATTTGGCGTTTGATACCTGTGCACAGAGATTAATTTGACAAACGTGATGACTTTGACTTCCCAATCGGGAACATTTCCTTTATGAGCAGCAATATACCTACCTCTCCATCTTGTGGAGTGTACATTTTTCAGTTGATTTGTTACTGTCGAACATGTAAGTTATACAGTGATTATTTGAATAGAGCAAAAACACTGTCCTAAAAGCTGCTTTGTTCAGCCTTTGTTACTTTCACCCTCTCAGAAATTCCATTGTCGTAACCATGACATAATAAACAGATATGAAGTGTCTGTGTCTCAAATGAAAACATACATTTTCAGCTAGATTCAGGTCTTCACTGATTTGACATAACTGGTTTTGACTCAACCCTGGGTTAACTCACTGATAGTGTGACGGGTGCCGCTGGTGGAGTAGGACATGCCTACCCCTATGGAGCACCTGATATCACTCCTGCTTTTCATGGGAGTTCACTCTATGAGTGCCGTAGTTCTTAATTTCGTCTTTTTATTTCCATGAATTATGCCTGTTCCATGTCCTTGTTTTGTCTTTGTTTTTTCTCTGTTGCCGATTTTGCCGTGTCTTTGGACCTGTGATCATCACTTCCCTTGTTCCTTTGGTTTTCTACTGCCGTTGATTTATGTTTTTCAAACTTTAACCCTCGTCTTTTTGTCTCGTCTGCGACGAATGAAGCGAAAGCGAGACATAGCGATCATAGATTCCGTCGTCGTCGGCATCGTTAAAATTTTGTTTACCCAAATGTTTAACTTTTTCAAATTCAATAACTTTCTTAAATCATATTTAATATCAATGAAATTTTTACACAATATTCTGTACAACTTCATTATTGTATCCAAAGTTTATTTTTTGAAAAAGATAATTCCAATTTTTCCTAATATTTCCATTTGTTGTACTTAGATTGTTTATGAAAATTTTTCGTATGCACCATATCTCAGCATTTACATTCCATAGACTGATTATTATTGTAAGTGGTTACGTCTGTAGTAGTAACCAACATCCATACCAGAATAATGTCACCTAGACCTATATTTTCCGCATCAATGAATTTGGCTTGATTTTCTATTTAGGTCCATATATCAACAATGTTTAAACAAAATTGAGAATAAGGACATACATTTTGATGTAGACTTGTTACATTTAGTCCATAGATGCACAATAACCTTTTGGAATTTTATTCCAATTCCAACTTTGGTAAATTTCCTGAAAATGTCCAAGACTAACCGTTTTTGAAATTTTTGCATACAATCAAATATTTTTGCCATTTCGTCACACAAGACATTATACGGAAAACTTAGAATTAAAAAATATAGTTCCAATTTTGGTAAATTTCCTGAAACTCTCAAAGACAATCAATTTTGGTTAATTCTTGTCTGCAACCATGTGTTTTGATGAATTTTATCCAAAAACAATATTTTCAATGGTTAGATTTCATAAATATTAAATTCCAATTTTGGTTAATTCCCTGAAACTGTCATAGACCAGTTGTTTCTTGGAATTGTACTAAGCAACCACATCTTAAAATATGCCAAATTAGAATGATAATGGAGTAAGCAGGCGAGACACTAGGTTCCGCGGAACCTTTACGAATTATTTTAGGGTTAAAGAAGTAACATGTACTATGAATTTTAATTCGTTTTGTTTTAGGGTTAGAAGATGACATTAACCATTGAGCCATCCAACATATCCTTCACCGCCTCATTTTTAATCTTTTTATGCCCCCGTGAAACGAAGTTTCGGGGGCATATAGTTTTTGGTCTGTCTGTCTGTTTGTTTGTCTGTTTGTCCACAAAAAACTTTAACATTGGGTATATCTTTTGCATGGTAAATGATAGGGCTCTCATATTTTGTGTATTCCTTCTGGCAAGACCTTTCAAATGATACCAAAATTTTGGACCTCGTGACCTTGACCTTGACATGTGATGGGCTTTTTGAAAAAAATAATAAACTTTAACATTGGGTATATCTTTTGAATGGTAAGTGATATGGCTTTCCTATTTTGCATGTGCATTCCTTGTGGCAAGACCTTTTAATTTGTACCAGAATAGTTGACCTTGTGACCATGACCTTGGCCTGTGAACAACTGCATAAAAACTTAACATTGAGCATATCTTTTGAATGGTAAGTGATAGTTCTTTCATAGTTTGCATGTGTATTCCTTGTGGAGAGACCTTTCATTTGGTACCAAAATATTTGCCCTTGTGACCTTGACCTTGGCATATGACTGTCCGGTAAAATTTCACTAAAAATGAAATTATATTTTGTTTTATTTTATATATATAGAGAGAAATTAAACACATTTATGATGAAATGTTTCTTGATATCTATAGATTTTTTTTTTTGTAAAAAAGATTTTTAAATCATTCAGCATATTTTCTTCATTTATTCACTTTCGTTTTACAGGTATTTATATATGTATTATATATATCAATGATGAGGGATGTTACTAAAAATATCTATTATTTCATTTCTTCTCTCCTGTGTATTCTTCCACTTTTGGGGAACCAGTATTGATGACCCCTACTGATAACACTGATAGACAGAACACAAAAAGGGGGTTCTTAATAATGCTTGGATAATAATTGGAAGGGTTCATTTGGGTGACTTCTGTGTTTGCATCCAATTGCAATTATCATTTGATGTGATTAAACTTTTCTGTTGATACCAGAATTGATTTCTACAAATTATTTTGTCAGAAGCACATTCATTGTTCAAAATTGCTAAATGTTTTTTCTTTACTTCTATCCGGGGGCATAAGTGTTTCACAAAACACATCTTGTTAATTTCTAACCATTGTAGATGTCTCCTGTTATTCAGTCTATTATTCTCTATGAGTTTTTACACATTTATGAGTTTATGGTCTTCCAAACGTTTAGATGGATACAGGTCACTTCATAGAATTTATAATACACTTATTCCAACTAACTCAATAACTGACCTACTGATAAATCATAGCTACATGTAATTATCACCTAGGTGTGCTCGACTGGTTAAGATTTTTTTACAAGTACAACTCGATTGAACATCTTTAGCGACTTTTTACATACATTTTTCAAAAGTTTAATAGTACTAGCATGTAAATTTATTTGTTCTGATTATTTATATTTATTTATGTATAGGAGAAGACAACTCTAAGTTGTATAACTTGTGTCTCATCCAATTGTTATTCTTTTGATCAATAAAATAAGTTTAAAGTAAACGTTAAGATTTTATCTGCACTGAAGAGACATAAGTTGTCGAAATGCGCATATGCAGAAATCAAATTCACAGTAACTTCGATATTTAGTCATTTGTTACCACTGGGTCGATGCCACTGCTGGTGGACTGTTAGTTCCCGAGGGTATTCACCAGCCCAGTAGTCAGTACTTCGGTGCTGACCCGAAAGCCGATTCTATTTGGAACCTTACAAGTTCTGTAAATTTTGTTGAAAACTAAAAAGTATCTCCCTCGTGGAAAGCTCTGTCCTTAGCACATTTTTGCTTTGCATTTAGGTCATATTGGTTATTTGTTCTCTATCAGTTTTCACGCATGTTTTAGTTTATGGTGTTCCAACATTTAGTTTTTATCTGCACTGAAGAGACATAAGTTGTCAAAATGCTCATATGCAGAAATTAAATTCAAAGTAACTTTGGTATTTAGTTATCTACTATATTTATCCACCCTTTGTATTGCTGTTGTCTTATCATGCTAAGCTTTGCAAAGCCCTTTAATTATACTTTTATTTTCTACGTGTTAACTACGATGGAGCTCCCTTGGGCAATTTCAGAAATAAGAATAGCATATGGTCTCTGTGGTAGGTAATAGAGGTATATTTACACTCTTTTTAAATTCTCCAAAATTAACAAAATGTAATGGAATCCTTTTTATCTGTTGCGGCAAAACCACGAAATTGTGCATGCTGACACAACAAACTATTAGTCTTTCATGGGTATTTTGCAATCTAACATGCCTCATGCTCTGTGGTTGTTTATAGGTTGTGATTGTCTCCTGTGAGTCTTTTTAGTTTGCAACAGATAACATACATTTAATAACACTTCGCCTGTTTATCTTATGTTTGTGGACGGCCCTGAGTAGGAGTAGGAGGAGACATAGATGAAGCTGGGGGCCGTCTTTGATTTACTATAAGTTTTGAGCAGAGCTCATTGTTGAAGGCGATATAGTGACTTCAAGATGAAGAACAACACAAAACATCGTTGTTTCATTGCTTGGTTAAACCGTCTGTGTACTTGAGTGCCAACATTTTATGAAATCAAAGAATATTGTAGATGCTTATTAGTTGGAATTATGGGCACTCGTGTAAAGATCCCTTCATTGACTAGTTTGAGGTTCTTGCCATATGGTCCAATAATTACATCGTGACTAGTGGCCATTTTGGATGAGGAATTGGCACCCAGGTAACAATTGATGCCTATGTAAGCACATCAAAAGTAGCATTCATGTCATGTTTTCTTTAAGGATGGTCACTCCACAAGTTTATAATATCAAAAAGTAAAATCAATATTTTTACTCATTAGAATATGGATCACTCATCATTTAATCCACAAATATTGATAAGTAAGTGTGGCCGTTTTTTAGATTTCACCGCCTGAAATTTTGGCGGGAAAACTAACTTCTCTAGACTTTTCATTAACTTTGCATTAAGGCAATCAAACTTTGAAATGATACATGAAGTAATATCAAGAATTTCATCAAAATTTTGTCAAGATGCTTGCAATCATATTTTGAAAAGAAAAGTGGGAGTCAGTGTTTAAAATTTTCTAATGCATCATGATGGATAAAATCAGAGAATTACAAAAGCCAGAAACATTTTCCAAAAATTTGAAGATTGACCATCCTTATGATCATTATATTATGATCCTAATGATTTTATTTTTGTAATTGACTCGATGAGTACTCTGTGGTTGTTTATATGATGTGGTTGTCTTCTGTTCGTTTTTTTTTGTCAGGGAAAGGATGACAGCGATTGTAAGAACACTTTTCCAGTTATTTTAATGTTGTTATGCATTCATGACCAAAAGAAAAGATACATGTTTGCAGGTTTGCGCCAGTCCTAAGTCAGGAAATGTATTAAGCCTTTGTGTGTCTTGTCCTTTTTCTAGTTAGTTTACTTAATGTCTATTGGAGTCTAGGATGTTGTTTATTTCCCTGAACCTGATTACTCTTTATTCAGGGGCCGACTCCGACCTACCGTTGGATGTGGGGTTTCCTCATCGTTCATTGAAGATCTTATGGTGTCTTTTAGTTGTTATTACTCCCCTTTGGTTCGTTGTCTCTTTGACACATTCCCCATTTCCTTCTTTTTTCTAATGTATGTAGGGTTGTTCGACATTTAACAATGAATTCCGTTCTGACCTTTACTTAGGACCGTCTCTTACTATGAGGTATGGGCAAAGCCCATTCTTTAAAGCTTAATGGTGGTTTCAAAAATAAGATAGCAAAAAGCTGGTTTTTTTTTAATATTCCGCGGTCAACGATAGTGTGATTTATAATAATTTTGTCATTCGAACCAACATGCTCATGTATATGCACATATTTCAATGTTTACGCATCAATGTTCTTTATACGATTATATCTGTAGGTATACCTTCAAAATGTGACATGGCCATTGAAATCGACACTAAAAAAGCCCTTGAAGGTAAGATAGATATACCTATTATATAAAACATCGGCAATAGAATGTTTTAATGCCCCCGCGACGGTAAGTCGGGGGCATATTGTTTTATCCCTGTCCGTCCGTCCTTCCTTCCGTCCGTCCGTCCGTCCGAGGGGGGTACATGGTTTGTCCGCGCAACCTCTCCTACAGTTTTTATGCTAGAAAGATTTTATTTTACATATCATTTGTATATATATTGAAGATGTGCATGTGATAAGGATTTTGAGTTTGGTGCATTTTTGTCAAAAATATACATTGTTGAACTTAGCCGTTTTTAGTGATTTTGTGATAGAGGGTACATAGTTTGTCCGCGCAACTCCTCCTACAGTTTTGATGCTATTAAGTTTTTATTTTGCAGATCTTTTGTACCTATATTGAAGATGTGCATGTGGTAAGGATTTTGATTTTGGTTGATTTTTGTCAAAATTATACATTGTTGAACTTCGTCATTTTTGGTGATTTAGTAATAAGGGGTACATAGTTTGTCCACGCAACTCCTCCTACAGTTTTTATGCTAGGAAGTTTTTATTTTGCAGATAATTTGTACTTATATTGAAGATGTGCATGTGCGAAGGATTTTGATTTTGATGCATTTTTGGAAAAAATACACATTGTTGAACTTAGTCATTTATTGGGTGAATTATTAATAGAGGGTACACAGATTGTCCGCACAACTCCTCCTAGAGTTTTGATGCTAGGAAGCTTTTTATTTTGCAGTTCATTTGTACCTATATTGAAGATGTGCATGTGGTATGTATTTTGATTTTTGTTCATTTTTTTTTAAATATACATTGTTCAACTTTTAATGTTTTGGTGTTTTAGTAATAGAGGGTACATAGTTAATCCATGCAACCTAGAATAACATGTGTTTAGCGGGGGCATCATATGTGTCTTACAGACACAAATATTACTAAAGAATCCCAATTTGATTCAACCTTGCGCGGGGGCATGTCATCCTCTAGTTTTTTCACATGTATTTGGTAGCATATGAGAATAAATAAAAGAGACAACAAAAGTCCGAATCGATCAAAGGGAGAGACCAGTAAGGTAAATCCGTATAACATACGACGGAATCAGGGAAATACAACCCAACACAAAACATATTTGGCAAGCCGTCAAATTCCCGATTTGGTAGCATATAAGACTAAGTGTTACTATGTACATTGTATGCACTGGTTTTAAGACTGTTTTGATCAGTGTTTTTGGTCGTTTTGAAAGTATTATATTGAATAGGAAAGCCAATCTCTCATAGATATTTTCAAAGCATTTGCAAATGAAACTTTCATCAACCTTTATCTTTACTCCCCATTATTATTATTATCTATATTTTTACCTATTACACTACAATTAGATTTTTTTCTGTTTGGAATAGCTGCAGTTTTTGCTTTTTAGAACATTTAAGTCTTCAATGGTTTGTGTCAAACGTATTTTTGTTCACTCTAAAATATTTTCCAACGACGTTGAGCGCAGGATCAGAAAACTTTGGAGTTTCAAAATTACAGATTATGATTTTTATATGACCAAGTGAGGTGACACGTCTTCCTTTACTATTTGTCGAAAATCTCACTTCATACCTAGATACCCTCAGCTTCATATCTTCAGCTTCGTACCTTGATCTTTTGTTGTATCTTGACGAACATGGACGCTTTAAATTTAAGCTTCATGACAAGCGTGATGATTTTAAATTCCCAAATGTGAACTTTCCCTTTCTTCACAGCAACCTCTTCAGCCTATAGAAGTACATTTCACAGTTGATTCGTTACTGTCGAGCATGTGATTTGTACAGTGATTTTTTTAACGGAGTCAAAACATTGTCCCAAAAGTTGCTTAGTCAGGGATTTGTTCAGACTATGTTAATTTCATCCCTCAAGAAATTCTATGGCCGTCACCATAACATCATTAAAAGATATGACGTGTCTGTGTCCCAAATGAAAGCAGATATTTTCAGCTAGATACACGTCTTCCCGGATTTGACTATACCGATTTGACATTTTCCTGGATTGACTCAGTTACAGTGTAACATGTGCTGTTAACAGAGCAGGACATGCTTATCCTTCCGAAGCACCTGATGTCACTCTCAGTTTCACTGGAGTTCACACTGTGAGTGACTTTGTTTTGAATGTTGTGATTTCTATTTCTGTTATTTCTATCTGTCTAACGTCATTGATTTCTGTGTTCTCGTTTTGGTCATGTCCCTGGACTTCGATTTTTGTAAATTCCACTCCTAAGCAGCTTTTGAAATATGAATTGAATGACAATCTCTGTTTGTACATAATGCATTTGAGTATCCATATGTATAAACTCATCACTCCAAAAGAGGAGTACTTTGTGAATTCTGTTTATTTAACTGAGAGAGTCCTGTAATTGAAACATTGGAGTTTATTATACCCCCCGCAAACAAAGTTTGGGGGTATATAGGAATCACCCTGTCTGTCTGTCTGTCCGTCCGTCTGTCCACACTTCTCGTAAGCGCAACTCCTCTTAAACCACTTGAAGGATTTTGATGAAACTTTACACAAAGGAAGGACACTATATGGAGATGTGCATGAAGGAATATAATTATTGTTTGAAACCAGGAAGGGGAGATAATCCGACTTTGACTTTTCGTTGATTCCCCATATATGGGTAACCTCATACGCACAACTCCTCTTAATCCACTTGAAGGATTTTGATGAAACTTTAGACAAAGGAAGAACACTATATGTAGATGTGTAAAATGTCAAATAGGCTGAAAAAAGGGTGAATTTTATATTTGTCTGATTTAGACAGTGTTTTCATTGGAACCCTTTGGAAAAGTTTTTTTTTTGAAGATTATATCATTGTGTCCATACTTGTATTGTGTCCATACTTGTACTGTGTCCATACTTGTACTGTGTCCACACCTGTATTGTGTCCACACCAACTTAATTTTGCACTTACCATATCGATTCAGGATTCAATTAGCGGGGGGTATCTTTGGCTGCCATTCGGCGACAGTTCTTGTTTTTTGCTGGCCGGACAAAATGTCGATTAAATTAAATTTAAAGACATTAGATTTGATGTATCATAGACTATATTATGTTTCTGGGCCGAGGCCACTGCTGTTTGACTATTAGTCCCCTAGGATATTCAACCCAGTAGCCAATACTTCGATGCCGAAAACCGATTTTATTTAAAAACTTGCAATATCTAAGATTAAGAAAAATTGGTTAAAACCTATGGAGTATTTTCCTCTTGCATTGCACTCTTCTAATTAGCTGATATTGGATTTCCATTTAGATCCTATTGGTAATTTGTTCTCTATCAGCTTCTACAAACATTTCGGTTGATGAATTTCCAAATGTTCTGATTTGATCTGCACTGAAGAGACATAAGTTGTCGAAATGTTAATACTAGTATGTGAAAACTGATGCCGTTTTCAGACGTACATATAATGCGCATCGAATACGTATCGAAAACATTTTCGATACACATTCGATACGTATTACGTGTGAATGCAACGTTACAGATACGTTTTGAGTAAACCAAAAACTAATACGCATTAGTTTAATATACGCATCGAATGCAGCATTAATTCACAATATAACTTCGGTAATACCATGCTCAGTTCAAACAACATAATGCAGAAGTTATAGAGAATTTAGAAAATGACGCTAATAAAAAATTTCCTAACATAATTGTGAAGATCCAAAGTTCAATAGGTCGAAACCGTCTGAAAAATTGTTGATCGCAATTTTCAAAAGAAATGGTTGATAAAGCCTGTTATATAGCGCACCAAACCCCCCTTCCATTCCGGTAGTGTTCGGTAGCAACTGAAATAAAACATTAAATCTGCATTCGTCAATTGAGAGTGTGGAATATAATTGCAGGTGGAATAAAGTTTTATAGGTCGGAAAATGGAGTGATTTTATCTCCAGGTGATGTGACTGGATGTATTCCCACTGAATATTTCAAACGAGCGTACGATCTAAGGACAAGTAAGTTGATTGTATATTCAGATATAAGAAGCAAATAGGTGTTTTTGGTTATCAAAAAAGATCGTTAAAGGGGTTATGAGATAGGAACATCAATGTACAACGACTCCTTGTACTTCATAATGTTGCAAGGTTATGGCAGATTGCGAAGGATATTTGGTTTATATTTATAGTATTCAAGAAACATAAACTTTCAGAAAGTGACTAAATATCTTTTGATATAAAAGTCCAGTCGCTCGTCTGTAATGTTATTTAGTACATGTAAAATGTATTTGTAATCAGCTATACACTCCTACGGCACCAAATAGTGTCAATGTAATAGAATAGTACCATTGTTTTACTTTTGTGGATTTAAAAATAATGATGACAATCATAAAATCAGTAGTCAGTACTTCGGTGCTGACTCGAAAACCGACTTTATTTTGAACTTGCCATATCTAGATTTTACAAAATTTTGTTTAAAACTAAGGAGTATCTCAATCATGCATATCTATGTCCTTACCTGAATTTTGGCTTTTCTATTTAGATCCTATTGGTTATTTGTTCTCTCTCAGCTTTTGCACGTACTTTGGTTTATGGACTTCCAAATGTTTTTTATTTGATCTGCATTGAAGAGACATAACTTGTCGAAATGTGCATATGCAGAAACTAAATTAACGGTAACTTCATTATTTTGTTATTTATTTAACGTGAACAATTCACATATATATCCATTTAACATTATAGCAGATTTAACAGAATAAAGCATACAACAATAACAATGCAAAACCCCTAAGTAATACAATAATGATGAACAGAACACACTGTGGCCGAAGTGCGACACGAAAATTTCCTTATTGATGTAAATGGCATAAAATTGGACTCTATGAAATACCTGATTTAAGTCCATAACAAATTGACAGCAATAAAGAACCCCATCTTTAAAATTAAATGCCGTTGACATAAATAGGAAAATTCTAGCATCGCACTTTGACCACAGTGTAACATATATAAGAAGAATAATGAATATGACATTGATATTGAAATATAAAGAATGGCAGATCTTACTGTTGACTATTAATTATATCGAATAAATTATTAAGCTCTCTATTTAGATCCTATTCATTATAAGTTATTCTTACATTACAAGTTACTAAATACAACACACATTTACTGGTATCGACTCACTCCTTAGGGAGTTCATATCCATATTATTTCTCATAGTTGTGTTGAATGGATAATAAGACCTTGATATTGGTACATGTATACTACACTTCTGTGAAGCTTAAACTTGCTCTGACCCGTTAAATAAATTTTCACATCCAACGTAACACCCCGTGCTATTTCCCGCCAGGGACTATACATTACAGGGATATGTCACTTCGATAAAAACCAAATAAACCTGGACATACGTACGGAGCTAGTAGTAAATTAATATTCCCGTAGTTTCGTATTTTAATAAGTTGAATTAAACCGAAGGCATGCTTAAATTGTTTTAAATTTTTAAATAAGAAAAATTAAGAAGAAATGAAAACCCAGAAATATTGTATCAAAACACTAGCCATTTTTGTCTTTTAACAATTCCGTAACAAACTCCAACCAATCATCAATGAAAATATTGCCATGTCTTCAAGCTCTGAACAAATGCCTAAAAAATTGCTCCAATCTTACTAAAATACAACATGTACATAGTAGGGACATTGAATTTAACAAAAAATGTTAAATGCAAGCTATTTGACCAACAAAAAAAGAGTGATGCAAGGTACGGATGATGCGTGTGGCGAGAACGTATATCAACACACTCGAAATAAACCCTTTTTTCGAGCCCTGAAAAAAATGACTATAATATTCATAATCTGATAAGATAAAGCAACAGGTACTCAGAAGGAACATTATATTTACGAAAAAATATTAAATGGATGCTATGTGACCAATAAAAAAAATGAGTGATGCAATGTACGGGTGATGCATGTGGCATGAATGTTGGTTACACACATTTGAAATAAACACAAACTTCCAAGCCCTGTAAAAAATGCTTAAAATGTCAACAATCCCATAAAAAGGCACGAGGTACACAGCAGGGTCATTGATTTTTAGAAATTATGTTAAATTAATGCTTTAAGACAAGGCAATATTAAGTGATGAAAGGTACAAGCAATGCATGTAGCACGGGTATTTGCAACAAATCGATCCCGATGCGAACAACACCTCAGCTTTAAAATTATTCTACCCGTATATGGTCATTTACACGCTCAAAATCGAATTATCTGCAACCCTTAGTTTAAATGCTATGTTTAAGAAACCACGATTAACTTTATAGCTTTTTTATAGTCCAAAAAAACACCGAAATCGTAACTGAAATTGAACCCACGCTATCTAGATGGCGCCAATAATTACCGGTCCGGATACGGATACGAATTAATTCAGGACCGTCCGAGTTCAATATGACAATTTACATAGACGTAACTAGGAGAGTCTTATCCCTGTAATGTATAGTCCTGTTCCCGTCAAATCTATTCGGAATACAATTCTCGGTGTTTATCATTTACCTTTAGAGAAAAAGATTACACCACATTATCCCGATTATTGCCATATTTTATCCACTCTCGATAGTTAAAATTCAAAATTTTTAAATACTCGACAAGCCTCGCCATTAAAATTTTAAAATTTTACTATCTCTATTGGATAAAATATGGTAATGAACGGGATCTTGTGGTGTAATCGATATTCATACTTTATTTATGTTCTATCAGCTTTTATGATCTTTTGTCTTATGTTCTTCCAAATGTTTTAATTTGATCTGCACTGAAGAGACATATTTTTTGGTAAAATTTAACGGTTATTTCAATACTAACCTTTTTTGGCGGTATAAGCGAGAAAATATGAAATAACCATTTATACCCATCTGTACTGAATAGTTATAAAATTATGAAGTTGCCATATGCAGTTTTATCCGACCTAAATGTATGATACTTTCGAAAGAGGTGTTAACTATGGAAAATATTCTTTTTTCCCACGAACCATCCGGGACTGGAATGCGTTACCACCAGACAGTGTCAGCTGGGTCACTCAATACATTCAAAGAACGAGTGGCCAACCTTACAGATTAGATACAAACAAGTGTACATAGTTTTAGCTGTAAATACTACTGTTGCATAACAGTATTTTAAAATTGGTCTTGCGCACTCGACATGGCAGTATATATCAATAAGTTGATGGTGGCCATTATGAGGCATAAGCAGAAGAAGTAAGTGAGAGCCGAGCTGTCTAAAAACAAATGCTCAGAGACAATGGCAACATTGGAAACACAAAGACGCAAAGACATAACACAAATACGTTGGAAATACGACACAGAACAGAAACACACACACAGATTAACAACACGGTTCCAAATTGATAGACATTGTTGGGATGAAATGCATCGTTAGTAAGCATCTCCTGCTTTTCATAAGTGGAACATGTGAAATCTGAAGTAAAGTTAAATCCGGTAGAGGATACAACAATCTTACGTCTTTAAAAGTTAGGACTGGGTTGCACAAAAGTTAATAGACTATTAAATATTTAATAGTCTATTAAGCTTTAACATTTCCTACTAATTCAATAGACTATTAACTTTTAATAGACTATTAAGTTTTAATTGGGCTTTGTGCAACCCAGTCCAGCTTTTAAACAGATATTCCATAGTGGTCCACACAAGATCCCGATGTCGACCGTAAAACTTCTGCAGAGAAGACTTAATGTTATGGGTAACATTAATTAAGTAGCCTTTTTGTGATTAACCGGGCTCTATCAAGGTAAATCAGCTCTGAAAACCATAATTTGTGTTAAGGTTTGATGCATTTTAACGTACGATTTTAAAGTGTATTTTAACTTTGTACTCAATGTAAATATATTTTTTATTTTTTCAGGAGAACCTATTGACTTTCAATGACAAATCGTTACAAGTTAATTTTGAAAACAAACTAATGATTTATTGTAATTTATATTTTTATTGACAATGGATATATATATATATAATTGTTATACAATGTTGAATATAGCACTGTTATAAAATATCAATAAAAAAATAATATTTTCTGTTTCTAATATGCATATTTTATGGCGACAACATAGTTCTCCCTGAGACAAGTTGTAAAACGCTTCAGTTGTTTTGATTAGTTTTATCTGCAACTTTGAACCATAGCGTAAAATAGTAAACACTATATGTCTAGAAAACAGGTTTGTGCAGAATCGTCTTATACCATGTATTTTTAGAGACTATGTCCGGTGTGTATTAACTCCATATACTGAATGAGGGGATATAGAGTAAATGCATATGAGACAAAGTCTGTTCAAATACATGGATAAAACGAGCAAAGGAACAACGCTTTTATTGTTTTCTTCATATTGAAGTCACCATGAGGCCTTGCTTATACTTCACAGTGAGTTCAACATGGCACCTAACACCTGTTTTTTGAGCGGAATTCATTTGAATCTGTTATTGAATAATTTAACTTTTCTATCAAATAGTGAGGTGTGAACAAATCTTCAGATAGGTGTCATGGGTGTGGAGAAATATTATTAGGTGCGAGGAAAACAGTAAAGTACATAATGACAATGAATCTAGCTAAATGGTAAAATGAAAAGATAAGAATACGAATGTCGCCATTCCACAATTCCAGTTAAAATATAAAATCTATGTCCCCACTTTTCTTTTGATTTGAGAAATTTCAGCACAAAGGCTAGCCACATTTAGAATTTAATTTAACAAAAAATCTGTATGATGAGATTGTAATTATATTAGAGGAAATGATAACTTTTCCTCCATATTTAAATGAAAAATTCCGAATTTTCGACGAAAGGTTGTCAGCTTCTGTGGATGGTGTCCTTAAATTTGTAATTGTTGTTACATTTTAAACATCATAAGACATGCTTCATTCTTATATATGTATACATTTCCGGAGCACCTGATGTCATTTTCTTTTTATGGGAGTTCGCACGGCGAGTGCCTTGTTATTGAATGTTGTTTTTATTTCCATGTCTTGTAGCTGTTTCATGTCACTATTATACCCCCGCTCCAAAGGAGGGGGTATACTGTTTTACCTCTGTCCGTCCATCCGTCCGTCCGTCACACATACTTTCGTCGCATTTTTCTCAGCAACTACACATGACAGCCACATGATATTTAGTATGGTGCATCAATATGGGGTCCTATACTGCGCCTCCCCTTTTCGGCCATATGGATTCACCACTTCCTGATTACCGACTTTGTGACTTTTTTACTTTTATTTTCAAAATCCTGACTTTTCGTCACATTTTTCTCAGCAACTATTCATGACAGCCACTTGATATTTGGTATGGTGCATCAGTAGGAGGTCGTATACTGCGCCTCCCCTTTTCGACTATATTGAATCACCACTTCCTGTTTACCGACTATATTTAACAGTGAAGGGATATTGAGTAAATGCAAACGAGACAAAATCCCGAAAAATACATGGCAAAACCAAGCAATGGAACAACGCTTTCAGTATTGTTGTTCTTCATCTTGAAGTCAACATGAGGCCTTCAACAATGAGCATTACTCATACTTCATAGCAAGTTCAAGACGGCCCCTAGCACCGGTTTAAGCGAAATTCATTGCTAATTGCTGAGCAACGCTACATCCATGTCTTTTGTCCTTTGATCTACGGATGCGGGGTCGTCAACAAACATAAACTTTACTGGCAAAGTGTTCTTACAAACGCTGTCATCCATAGCCCGACAAATAGACTAGTAGAAGACGATCACAACATTCAAAACAACCACAGGGCACTCATCGAGCAAACTGTAAAAAGACTTGGCAAAATAAAATCATGGGACGTGGGCACAACAAACAGGTGGTCAGAAAAACAATTTAAAATAACAAAAAAATTCTAAAAAGCCAAAATTTGAAAGAATGATAGTGCATCATATGAGAAATTCTCTCAAGAACAAGTACACCATAACTGACATGTATATAGAGCCTTTTAACTGTCATTTCCAAATTAATTGTGACTTTTTCGTTGCATTTTTCTCAGAGCTACTTGATATTTGGCATGGAACTTCAGTTTAATGTTCCATATTGTATCTCCCTTTTTCAGCTATATTGCTATACTACTTTCTTTTTACCCACTTCATGATTTTTTTTACTTTCACTGTCATAGTTTGACTTTTCGTGGCAACTACACATCGTCGCATGAGAATTTAAGTGATCCATCTCCATTTTTGAAAAATTTCAGCTGAGGTGGCAAACTAACTATAAAGTACACGTTCTATCTCCATAAAAAATCACAAGGTCCCCTGTGCTGTCATTTAACAATAATTAAATGATCTATCTCCAAACTGGATTTTAATTCAGTATTAAACTGTATCAAGTTCTAAACCAATCAATGTTCTATATTGGTGCCATGTGACAAAAGTAAGCCAATCAGATTAGTATAAACGATTGAGATTAGCTGTGTCCTGTAATTGTTACTTTAAAGTGATTATTCATATTTTGCAGTAAAAAGGCTAGATCAGTGTTTCTTTTATAAGTATTCAAGCAAAATTATAATCAAAATATCTTAAGGTTTCCATAATTTGGTGTTATAAGGAGATAAATCATTTTAATTTTCAAGAAATGAACTGCAAAGCATATAGTTTTTGTATATATGTATTACCAACTTTAATTTAGACAGGATTATTATAAATTTAACATTTTATAGCTTAATCTTGAAGTTAGTTTACTTTTGTTATAGTCAAATATGATTTCAAATATTTACAAAACTAGAGAGACATACAAATCGATCCTATTAAACCCATATATTTGTTAACTGAAAAGGGGGGGGGGTCTGATTATTTTATTCTTACGTTTAAATCACATATATTTTTACAGTCTTTAAGAGAAGTTAGCTACATAACTTCGCAGTAAGCTAAGGTAAACATCATAAGGCGATTCGGCGCCCAAGGTTTTTGTTCAGCAGAGTGAAAAGTAGGTATCTTTCTGAGAAGAAAGTATATATATTCTGTGTAGCTGTTTGCATTAACAATCATATTTTTTATTTAGTTAGGTTCATGTAGAGCTCTGATCTTTTAATTTTACTCGTGTGCCCCGTGCAAAAAACATAAATTGTTTTAAATAAATGCAGTCCAGCTAGGCAAGTGTTTTAAAGAAGTTCGGCTGACCCTGAGTTACTAAAAATATCCTAAAGACTTGTCACAAAAAGAACTTCGAATTCCCTTCGCAATTCAGTGCAAATGTATTTGAGTCTGAGTTAGTGTTAGGGGCGTCAAGTTGGTTACTTATTCCTTATTCCTTATTCGTTAC